>CABFOV010000714.1:21310-33670 GCA_902141375.1 Timema poppense
TCGGGTGAACTGGGGGGGGGGGGGTCCTAAATGGTTTTTCCACTTTTCCTCTACACTAATGTGGTTTCATTTCCTCTAATTTCAACCTTCTTAATTCCTAACTCATTAGCGTAATTAGTACTTAAGCGTATAATCCGAAAGGGTAGTAAGACGCGATGCTGGTCCATTCCATTCTGGTCTAGAAAAGGTGTCGTCCTGTATTTATTATGGCACTGCACTTGAATTGTGTTCAATCTATGAAAAGTGCCCTTAAAAAATAGGGTCCCTACACGATCAGTCAGACTGTCAGTATTAATAAAGTAATAATTAATACTGACAGTCTGACTGATCATCTAGGGGTAGTACTGATGTACTGATGGATGTACTTAACGAAAATACTGATGTGATCCGAATTTTCTGATCACATCAGTCTCAGTCCATCAGTCGTGCGAGTGGTACTGACAGTAGTACTGACCGTGTTCGCGCGCTCATCAGTATTTCCTTCAGTCTCAGTAGCAAACATAGACTAGCCTGGTATTTTTTTTATCATCCATGTTGTTACACTTACAAGCAGGAGCTGAGACTGATACAAATAATGGCACGACGACTGACCGTGTACTGTCTCGTTGTAAATACTGATTCATACTGACAGTCAGGCCGATCGTGTAAAGGCCCTATAAAGAGTGAGCTTTAGTTCACTCATACCATACACACCTGTTTTCACACCTCACCAGACCTTAAATACCATCCATTAAAGGCCAATTAATCAGGATATTGAATATACATCTACGGTCAAACCAGAAAGTATCCAGTGTGGTTTTCTTTATTCTTCATTTGACAACAGATATTTTGGGATAGGCCTAGTTTAAAAGATAAATTTAATTTCTGCATTAGGTCCTGGCACATATTTATCTGATTACCAAACCCCTCCTTCACCTCTGACAAGACATCTTGTGAATGTGGGGAATGCCAGGCCTCCACCGTGGTTCGGATCCCACGTTAAACTGTAGGTCCTTCATTTCATCTCACAATCACCCTACCATTACACATTAGCGTAAGTGCGTATAACCCGAACGGGTAGTAAGACGCGGTTCTGATAATAATAATAATAATAATAAAAATAATGTAGGGGACCTGGTGGTCTAGGGGTAAGGTGTCAGACTTCTATGCTGGCGGCCGGGGTTCAATCCTCGGTCCCGGCAAAGATTTATCTGATTACCAAACCCCTCCTTCACCTCTGACAAGACATCTTGTGAATGTGGGGAATGCCAAGCCTCCACCTTGGTTCGGATTCCACGTTAAACTGTAGGTCCTCCATTACATCTCACAATCACCTTACCATTACACATTAGCGTAAGTGCGTATAACCCGAACGGGTAGTAAGACGCGGTGGCAATATTAATAATAATAATAATAATAATAATCTCTACATTTAAAAAAATCTATAATTGTTTAAAATCTGGTAAAACAATCTCAATGCTACTGTTTTCCTAAATATAATATAGAAAACTGCACCACGATGCGACTTGTAGTTTGTGCTGTGTTACCTACTTAAGTTAGGTTTTATCCGTGGATTGTGCTGGGAAACTTCGATCCAACATGATAACGAACCAACTTAATCTCCAGAGGCAATGCATTAAAGCATTAATAAATAGTGGTCTTATCCATGTAATTGTGCCTCTAAATATTATTTTCGAGGTCTTCAGGGTAATCCATCGCTTATCCTGTCATAAGTGTTTCATTTACACATGATTATATTTGCAGGGTATTTTTTTATATCAAATGTACTTATACAATTTATAGGCTATGAACATTTATTTTGACACCTAGATAATTATAATACAACACTATAATGACTAGCATACGTGGGAACAAGGACTGGTCTGTCAGTCTCATCTGGTCTGATTTGCCAATGATGTGGAGGTCGAGGTTCGAATATAGGTCAAGTAACAAGATGGGTTTCCTATTCTCCTTACAGGCAAATGTAGGTGCATTTCATGTTAACTATTTCTTCTTATTCTTATACCATTAAGTGTATGATATGTTAATAAATCCGAACTGGAAATAATAGGCTTTGAACGTAAACAAAGAATCATAATAAAATCTATACTTTACTCACCTGATTAAAATATGTAATTGTCAAAATATACAGTAAATAAAAATGCATTTAAAAATACTATATGTTTTAATTTGTTAATGTGTGTGCTCTACAAGAAAAAATAACAAATTATATCTCTAAGTTCAAGCTTAAGGAATCGTTCTCAGGACTTCCTTCGAAGAAAGCACTAAGGAACTAGATGATATATAACTCTGTTTTGTTGTTCGGCAATGGTAGGAAAAAAAATACAAAACCTGTTGCTGGTGGTAGGCATCCAGTTTCTTGGATGTCACCCGGTTTCAGCAGACAGGCGTGTTCTGTATCAGGAGATTAGAAGATCACTGGACGTTGGCAACTTTCACTCTTACGCCCTAAAAACATCGTCCTTACCGCGGACTTTCGGCATCGGCGGCGGCACACCTTAATTCGGACCGGCCAGCGTCCATCTCCAGGTCAGGGCGGGAAATTTTGTTTGTGTCCAAGCTTTAGACGGCTAAGGTCATGGGTTCCTTTGTGGTAGCTAATAGCCATTTAGTGTCTACGTGCCTTTAAACACGATCACCGCAGCAATTCCGGTGGATTTACACATCTTTCACATTTAAAGGTCAATTGAGTGTTGTGTTAACAAAAACCTTTTTGTAACACCACGTCATATTTATTACCAGTTTGGATTGCACGCTTTTAAACTAATTACCTTAATGTGTTAAGGATGTTGAAGGTTACATTTAGAAGAAGTGTACCCATATTTTCGTGGAGGGAGAGTGGAAAATAATTTAGGAAAAAACATACTCAGTACACCTGACAGTTATTCGAACCCCGAACTCCCCATCATCTGCAATCCAGTCTATTACGAATGCAATGCCTTAAAGTCTTAAACAACGCGGCTTCCGAAATGGGTGTGAAACGTTTAAAACCATGGTTAATTTAATCTCTCAGACAGGATTTGGGAGGGTAGTTTTGAAGAAAGTGTACTTAAATTAGCGTGGAGAGAGGCGATGAAAACATAAATTGATTAAAAATACATATAAGTAGCCACCCCAAGATACCAATACGATATTCAAGTCTCAACCTCCAGTTAACTGTTTATCCAGTTTATTACGAGCTCCCTGCCTCAAACCACGTGACCATGAGTGCGAGTACTGGTTGTGTCAAAGTTAAGAAACATTTATGTAGTTTAATGAAAGTGTTTCAAACCCTTGTATTTCAAATCTTGTTTTAGAAAAATACAATCGATTTGAATTCACATCTTGTATTCAGATTGCAACAACGATCAAACTATCACTTCAGAACACAATCATTGTCATTGCTTTTTATTTAAACGTCCAACACAATATTTAGGCTACTAAGGATTCAAGTTAACTGGTATTGACGAATAGTATTGTTAAAGAGAAAGTGCGCCTTTATTATTGGGGAACATGTATGAGAAATCCTCAGGGAAAGGCACCTCAAATTAACAGATCTGAGACTCAAACCCTTACTTCCCCTTTAACGGTGATCAACTAGAACTCTAGTTTAAGACTCAAGACTGCTTGGTCATCACAGCGGGTATTATAATTATTGAGTGACAGATTATTAATAATAATAATAATAATTATTATATATATATAATAATAATTATTATATATATATATATAATAAGACTTAGAGCAATAACATAATATTTGGCACCGCGTCTTACTACCCGTTCGGGTTATAGGCTATAAGTACTAATTAAGCTAATGGAACCCGCATTTGCGTGCAGGGAGAGTGGAAAACCATTTAGGAAAAACCACCCCCAGTTCACCCGACCGAGATTCGAACCTCAGATCGCCCCGTCCTCAGCAGTCGAGCTCAACGTGAAAAACGCGTTAGCCAACTACGCCACAGAGGTGGGTGGAGCAATAACAGACAATGGCGTTAAATTGTAATTTTAAAATAATCAATAATTCATTAGACTAAATAATTATGCTTTTTGTTCTGATTTAATACTAACTTTGAGATTTTATTAAATATAAGCCTTTTCTCCATTTAAGCTAGTAGATGAACTCAATTGAATTTCAACTATTATAATATTAAATGTGTTTGGGGTACATCACTCGTAACCCAGTAGAGGAAATATTAGCCAGTACTAATGTATTATTTCCCAAGGGAGACCCGAATGTACTAATCGTACATCCTTTCCCTGAAGGCTCGTTCTATGTCCCGATGAGATGATGATGTTAGTAAATATGAGAGCGTGGAACCTGAGGGAACAATCAAACCTAACTTAGGCCTAACTAATCAAACCCTGTTGACCAATGGGGTAATTCCCCTTTCGGGAAAAATATCCAAGGTACCATCCGGGAATCAAGCACGGAATCTCTAGGCTCGTAGCTAGATGGACTGACAACTACACCAAGGGGCCAGTTAATACTATGATTGCTATAGTTGTAACATAGCACGTTGTTACCACAGCCCTTCATTATGATTCATAAATAATTGTGAAGGCCGGCTAGAATCAAACCAGGCCTCCTTAAAGTGGTTGAATCCTTTCCATCCATTGAGCCACCTGAAACCGACAAAGTATTAAAAACCTCTGCTTAAAGTTCAGCACATAAGTTATTAAATCCAATAGAGAGAGTTCAGTTTCACACACAAAAGGGTGTGTGACCCCCTCCTCCCAATTCCGCACGGATTTCACTTTTGACACGGGTGAGTATCTGAAATATGACCCAGTAGTCCTACTTTGATGGGACGAGATTTGAAGATTAATTCTGACGTAATGGGAGAGGAATCTAGTTTACTTGCCGGAAGCTAGAAACTGATCACTTCCGTGCTGTGTATCAACAACTTGAAATGACCACTCACACTTGGGACATCAAAAATAAAGCACTAAAATTTTTTGATCTGTTATTTAATTTATCATCTATTTTTCATTCAATTATTTTTTCACCGTAGCGAATTCATATTAATACTATTTAAAATTTAACCTTTCTTTTACAGTTTAGGTATAGTATGTTTCAACAGAAATGACCTTAAAGAAAATACAATCATATTTTGTTGTAGTTAACACTGATAACATTTAACTTTATTATTAGTTTTATTTCATAGGTATTGTTACTGACTATGAGAAACGTCATTTGCAGATCATTTAACTTTACCAATTAGTATATTAAGCTTGTTTTAGTAATCATTAATTTTTATTTGAGGCATTTAAAACTCACTTTCTGAAACGACTAATTATATCAGCACATGATAATTTCTATGAACGAGAGCGAAAGGGCTTACCAATTTTGCCTGAAAAGGTATTTTCACATAAATTCCAGGTTTTTTTACACGCCACAATCGACATAGGACCGACAGCTTTAGGCTTACTTCCCCTCCGAAGGAAGTTGTGCAACGGATTTTTATCGCTCAAGAAAAATCCGCTGACCTACACTTGGTTTTTTTAACCCACGATCATCGGGTCGTGAAGCGAGTTCCTTACCCCAAGATCATTGAGTCCGGCAGTTTAGATAAATGTTAAAGCTGTCTAAAAAAAGGTCCTTCTCGTTTAAATTGAACTGTAATTATAACACTAACTTTTATATAAACTATTCTTTATTAATTTGTCCTGCGTACAGTACTTGTAAAATTATATGCAAAATTTCAAATTTGAAAATATTTTCGAAAAAACAATAAACCTACGGATCCAAACAGAAGGGTTGACTTGATTTTCTTACGATGGAAATTTGGAGCACTTTTTATAAACACAAAAGTTGCAGCTGCAGATCCCACGACTTGGCGTATGGATACGTGACTTTTTCTAGCTTCTACACAAGTTAATTCCTAAGAAAATTTGGCTATACCTAGGAATTTGTGCATGAGAACAATTTGAGGTCATATAAACTAAATAGGGAAGATATTCAACTCTCTTGTCTAACTTATAATATTTTATGAATCTTTATGTACATTTGAAAAATTTGTGTAAATTATTGTTATCCGTTCTCAATGATAAATGTCACATTTGATGACTATGCCAAAGCCAGTATTTGAATGAATGAGGAAAATATAAACTTATTTTAATAAATTTAATGCAGTCATTCAGGTCATTCTTGCGGCCTCAGCAGGTCGAGATGAGTTCTAATTAATGTTCTGACACTTCCAGAAAAGAAACAAGAGAACAAATTAAATCATGCTCAGAAATAAGGTCACACCTTGTTTTTAACTGTACCTTAGAATAACAGGTTGTCACATTTCGATAAATTTATCTGAAAGAAAAAAATAGAGAAGGATCAGTAAAAACAAATCAAAATAAAACAAGATTAAAACTACAAGAGTTTCTAGACGTGTGTGAAGTCACATTACTCAACAGGGGATCCTCCCATTGACCATTGGCGAACAGCATCTCGCTTATCCAGTGACCTGGTCCCAAAAGGGACGTAGGCTGACGTAGAATTTCTGGAGTCCAGGTTGTGGTGACCACGTCTAAGTATGGCCAAGCTCCCTCATGAGGGTGCCTGGTTCGTATTCCGACTGGAAAAGCTGATGCGGCTGTGTTTAACACTAAGTATATTGAAGACTTAGTCTAAGGAGTGGAGATAAGGAGGCTAACTTAGAGTAAGTGCACTCCCATTAGCGTTGAGAGAGGTTGTTTTAATCACGATGATGTGAAAAACAACCTTCCAGTACGACCGGCTGAGATTCGAAACTCACTATCACTGTCATCGATAATTAAGGCTATTGTGAGTTTGACCCCTTTGACTGTGAGACCACCGGTGAGGATTTAAGGGACTAGGGCATTCGAGTGTAAATTAATAAACATCAGGAGCCAAGTGGGGTTTATAACGTTCCTGGGTGTTGTTCATCAGTAGGTGAAAAAACAGAAGAGGAGGAAAATGCAGATACCACTAACTTTTGGTTAACCAAAATAGGTGGTTTTGGGGACTTTTCAGAGTAGAAAATTTCAACTTTCAAATTATGTTTAGGTGACGTGGCGGTCTAGGGGTAGGGTGTCAGACTACTGTGCTGGCGGCCGGGGTTCAATCCTCGGTCCCGGCACAGATTTATCTGATTACCAAACCCTTCCTTCACCTCTGACAAGATATCTTGTGAATGTGGGGAATTCCAGGCCTCCACCGTGGTTCGGATTCCAAGTTAAACTGTAGGTCCTTCATTTCATCTCACAATCACCCTACCATTACACATTAGCGTAAGTGCGTATAACCCGAACGGGTAGTAAGACGCGGTGCTAATAATAATAATAATGATAATAATAATAATAATAATAACAAACTATGTTTACAAATTAAAATGGCTAGGGTAATAGAAAATAGTTTGGTTTTCATTCTAGTAAACACAAAACTGTTGTGCCAATACTTTTTTTTTTTTCATTATCTAACCTAAGTGCAACATCTGATTGGTTTTATATCAGATACCTAGGCAGCCCCCTTAGCTCTTAGCGATGTAGGGCTTGTATTTGACCCAATATACACGGCTTTGAATTCTGAGCTCACTGAAATGGTATCATCTCAATGGGATTTTTCAAACTCTCTCCAGGAAGTTGCTATTCCATTAAACTTAACCTACATTTGATTATTAATTTAGACTGGATACATTCGCCCATCACTCACCATATTAGTACTAAAGCGTACAAAAAATATATATATTGAGTAATATGCTGTGAAAATCATAATACAAGCCAGGGGTTCTTAACCGGACGCAAGGTAACCAAATAATGGGGGTATCAGACTCAATTTATGAATACTTTTTTAAGTTATTCTAAGATTAGAATAAACTATCACCGTTACCAATACAGATTATGCATTTGTGGTTTGCCGTTTTTCTATAAATAAATATGATATTATGAATTTCTTTAAGCTGTTTTGTTCCTAGCTATCCATAGGTAAAGTTGAACCAAGCTATTGAAGTCATATTGGTACCTAATAGGATTGATATTGATGATAATGATTTTGACAGTCTGGTGAAGGGGGTATTGAGACATATGGGGCAATTCGCTAGTGGTCTGTCTGTACCCGAACGGGTAGTAAGACACGGCACTAAAAAAAGAATAGTGGTCTGTAATAGTTAAATGTTAAAGAGACCCTGATATAAATTAGAACAATATTAAAGTAATATTGCCGGAGGCGGGGAGATCAAGGTTCAAATCTTGGTAGGGTGTATTGAGGGTGGTTTTTCCAAAATGGTTTCCCACCCTAACTCCATAAATACAGGTACACTTCCTATAAAAATATATAAACTTCCCTATCCCTAAAACCATTAGCGAAATTAGTTCATAAGTGTAGAACCCTAAAGGGCAGTAAGACAGGGAGCTGAGAAATAAATAGAGTAAAAGAAGTTTACAATATGAGTAATATATTGAACATAATAAAGTTATACGGTGTGTATAAGTCAATATGGTAAACATTGCTTTTATATTATATTACTACTGACCCCTTATATGACTTAGACATTCTTCATTAACATGATTGGTACCACTTTAGAGTTTTATACCTATGATGCATGCTCTTTGAGAGAATTAAGGTGGGAGTGTAGGAATTGTGAGTTAAGGCGGGATTTTTGAAGTTTTTTATTTTATTTATTTAGCACCGCGTCTTACTATCCGTTCGTGTTACACGTTTAAATACTAACTACGCTAATTGATTAGGAATTGGGAAGGTTGAATTTAGATAAAGTTAACCCGCATTTAATTTTGAGAAAACAACCCCAGTTCACCCGACTGAGATTAGAGCCTCAATCTCCCCGTCCTCAGCAGTCAAGTTCAACACGAAACTAGCGCGTTAACCAACTACGCCACCGAGGCGGGTTTTTGCAGTTTTTATAGAAAAAAAATTCAGCATAATAAGTCAAATATTTATCCAGTAGGAACATAGCTTAATTTTATTCATATAGTAATAGCAACAGTTCCTGAATATTTGTCGAGGGTGTCATATAATTTTTTGATAAATTTTATTCTTAATTTTAAATGTTTATAATCAAATGCTAATTTGCTCATGATAAATATTCACTAACTGTTGATATCACTATGTGTAGAAAATGAAACTCTATGTTTCTACTAGAGAAATATTTGCTTTTCCGAAAAAGGGTGTTCGCTATGAAAACTTCAAAACCAAACTGACCTTTTCTCGCGTCCATTTCCTCTTACCTGAAGTGCATAGTATATGTTATGCTAATGGAACATAAACATCAGCCTAGGAATTGTTTTTATTTGATTTCTTACTTGAAAACTATCTAAATTTCTAGAATCTAGTATTTCGGTAACACCTGTTACAGCATAGTAAATGTTTCGTGATTTTAAAAGAAAACAGGGCTTGTAAAGATTTCAACGAATTTAAGAATTTTAATGTTTTCTTTATACTTCCTTTAGACACTCACAGAAGCTTTTTTTAGTTACTTTTCCAAGATAATGTTTGGTAATTTTACACCGTATATTTAGAAAAATAAAAGGGTAATATTATTATTTGAAGCCACCACACTTGGCCTATTAGCTGGAGGAATCCCTTGAAAAGAATTGTTTCAGATCCACACATGCATTGATAGAAAAACAACCTAATCGGGCCCGCCTCGGTGGTGTAGTTAGCTAACGCGCTAGTTTAGTGTTGAGCCATCCTGCCGAGGATGGGGAGATCGAGGTTCAAATTTCGGTCCGGCGAAATGAGGATGGTTATCCCAAATTGGTTTTCCATTCTCCTTCCACGCGAATTAAGTTTTACTTCCTCTAAATTCAACCTTCCAAATTCCTAATCCATTAGCGTAATTATTATTTAAGCGTATAGCTTAAGTGGTTAGTAAAACCCGCTGCAAAATAAAATAATATACTTGATCGGAATCTAAGCACGTGCCTAAGAAATGCCTAGGGCTTGTTTAATTTATCAGATTTTTTTATTTAATTGGGGCACAAAGGATCGATCCTTCAGTTTTACACGACCATGCTTTACTACTGACTGACTTATTCTAGATTTCCTCATGTGTATGGTCAAACCTTACTCATGATTTATGAGTCTTAGTAGCATGGAATACATAACGAGTAAATGGGTGTGCGACTATTGATATATCCAAGTAATGAATCCTTTCACCGTTCCATTTAATATCGAGTGAAAAGAGACCATAAACACGAGATAAAATAATAGTCTGGTTTTTTTAGCGGCGCGTCTTACTAACCGTTCGAGCTATACGCCTATGTACTAATACACTAATTTTTTAGAGATTAGGAAGGTTTAATTTAGAGGAAATGCACCCATATTTGCACAGAGAGGGAGAGGGGAAAACCATTTAGGAAAAACCCTCCTCAGTGCACCCGACCGGGGTCAAACACCAATCTTCCCGTATTTGGCAGTCTAGTCTACTGCGAGATTAACACGTTAGACCACGCGGCTACTGAAAAGGGGCAAAAGATAAGTTCGCTGGTACAACATCAGCACTTAAAAACATAGGTTCCTGGTTTAATTCCGATACACCAGCTTTTAAATATCTATAATATTGTATTTTATCTCGGATAATTAGGACAATACCTAATAATACCACTTATATAGAGACTGATATTCAATTATTTAAATATAGGACCTAGTATCTTCACTTTAAAAATAAAGTATTAATTTTATGGCACTAGTTCCATTGAGTATGTCAACTCAGTTCTTTTTTTATAATATTATAAAGTTCGTGACCTAATATAAACCCAAGTTGTTAACACCATTTTTTAACGTGTTTGGGAAAGAAAAGGTCAGTAGGTCACTACTCATTAAAAGATACAACGGGATTGATTATTTGGGAAAAAAATCATTCAAGAACATTTATGTAACAAATGATTTCACGAGCGTATTAAATATGTACCCATAAATTAATATGTATAATAATTTACTAGATAATAAATCAAGTTTGGTCCATTTACAAGAGTATAATGTTGCGCGTTAATGTATAATTTTTCAATAATTACATGCTATAAATGCATCAACTACATTAACCACACAACTACTGTGACGTAATTTGCCATCCTACCTTGTATTTCCCTATGTTTTCTACTTTTTGTGAACAATTTCCCATTTATTTTCGCGTGAAATTAAGCACTTCGATGTTAGGACACACGCTCGTTGCCGGCCTGACTAATAATACTATTTACATCTATTAAATTAAATAAAAGGACGGAAGGAACAACGTAAAACATTGTTTTAAATAATCTAAATAAGGAATTTAGATTTAAAGAAGAACACTTACCTTTTATTAAACATATTAATTATCCTTCTAAGAAGTTGGTTTAACTCTTGTTGTATTTATTTTCAACGTCGACCATGATTGTTTTTAACACATGCGCAGTTCTATCAAGCAAGCGAGTAGCGGATCTGATCGTAAAAGAAGAAATAAAGCTGGATGTAAATAACTCAAAATGAGCGCGCTTTTCAATTTTGACAGATAGAAATAAACATGTAATTCTTTTGTGAAAACATTGTTCACCTTCATTGGGTTATATTTCAATATTTATATTAAACCTGCATTTTATTTTATTTTTATCCCTAGTCCATAGCCAACATTTTATCTTTTGTTTGTTTATATATTAGTTTTCTCTTTGGACTTGGAAGTATGAATAGAAAATTTTTAAATTTGATTTTTGGAAGATTTTCGATAGGAGACAAGGTCTTCTTCTTCGGGGTTGGTTTAACATGGAGCCAAATCTGTGGAGCTCCTAATTAAAATTATTTTAAAGTGAATTAAAGGTTGTGAAATAAAGTACAAGTGGTAAAATGGAAAGCTAAGAGTGTGTACAAGAACTAGATTGTTTATTTTCGATTCAAATTGCGTAAGAATTTGAATTACTAAAGTGTAACAAATCTCTGAAGTTGGTGTCAATACGGATTAATTCAGGGGTGAGGCCAAGTCAACTCTTCAACTATAAATTATTATTAACATTTTTTTTTCTCCTATAAAAATCAGAATTCATTTACTTTCAGAAAGACTAATGCAGAGAATTAATTAACATTTCAATTTTATGTCTAATTATTAATTTTTTTATTATATATTCCTTTTTTTTGTTTCAACAATACTGTTCTATACTTTGTTAAATTAGAATTATAATTACCCGGAATTCCATAGGTTGGCTTGGGATGTGGTAAAAGGGGAAACAATAATAAATCCACAAAAGTGCCAACAATTGTTATTTTGTACATTTATTTTTTTACTGTAGCTTAAATTACATTTTGTTCCAATAATCCATTATATCTAAATTGTTCATGTTTTAGTTTTAAGTTTACCCAGTGGTCTCGAGTATTGAGAGTCGTAGTGCCACTAACTGAATTAGCCGAGGTAAAAAAAAAAAATATTTTAATTATTATTTT
>CABFOV010000714.1:45886-94003 GCA_902141375.1 Timema poppense
TCCAAAAAATTTGTATTATTTAAAGAAAATATTCAAAAAACAAAAAAAAAAAATTAAGACCGAGTCTTACTACCCATTCGGGTTATACACTTTACAAAATATTAATATATTTTTAAAAATGGGGTCAAACTTCCTATTATACATAATATAACACCTATTGTTCTTTTACCGTCCAAACCCCGTTATAGGAAGACCACTTGTCCAGTGTGTGATACACATAGTAAAGGTAGACAGGTATAACCCTGACAGAGACGCGCTAAAAGAGAGGAAGGAAGAGAAGAGAAGAGAAGAGAAGAGGCGCGCGCGATACCAAGAGTTGATCTGCGGGTGAAAGTAAAATTGATGTTCTAAAAAGAAGGCGAGCCATACTATAAAATGGACCTCTTACAATAAGCAAATCAGCATTCAGCCTTTAGGAACAGCTCATTGTGCATACACTCAAACTTCGCAATGAGGTTCCTCCTGGTAAGTACACTTTACACTAGAAGAACGATATTTCTTAATACCGCGATAGTCAAAATTAGCTGTTAACGGGACATTTCAACGACAACCTAACATTTTCGATATTTCTCAAAAATAGTTTGTGATTTAAAATGAAATTAATTTAAATGGTTAAGCACAATTTTTTTGGAATAGTGCTATCATTAAAAAAAACACTAACAAAGCTGGTTTATTCAGTTAAAATACTGGGAATATAGTTTTATAAGAAAATGTTTGGTTTTTACGGCATCTTTTCATTTCAAAGACAATAGTTATATATTTAAATTTAACTATATAAACAGAGTTTCTTTCCTCTTTTTCTTTTTACATCATATCTGATCCACTTCGGTGGCCGCACAGTCTAACGCGCTAACTTCGTAATAAACTGGACTTCCGATGACGGGGAGATGGAGGTTCGAATTTCGTTCGGATGTAATAAGGGTGGATTTTTCCAAAATGTCTTTCCACTATCCATCCATGAAAATGCTGGTACACTTCCTATAAATATAACCTTTCTCATACTTAAAACTATTAGCGTAATTAGTACATAAGCGTATAACCCGAGCGGGTTGTAAGACGCGGTACTAAAAAAAAACAATTGCGTTTGATTATTCGTTCAGATTATATAAATAAGTACTAATTACACTAATGTGTTAACGATGAGGGAGGTTTAATTTAGCGTAAGTCTACCCGCATTTGCATGGAGGTAGAGTTTAAAACCATTTAGGAGCACACAAAAAACTCATTACACTGGAACGGGATGCGAACTGCGACCTCCCTGGTCATCATCAGTCCAGTTTATTGTGAGAGAGATGCCTTGTACCATTCGACAAGCGAAGAGAGTATTATATTGTACTAATGTGCATTGTTTATTCATAGAATAGGCCTCAAATTAACTTGTAATCAAATTAAATGTGAAAATTATGCTCATTTAACGAAGAAGCCATTTAAGGCTAAGCCATATTGCTGATTTTTATTGACTTTTTTAATATATATGTGTGTGTATATATATGTATATATTTGTCTATATATTTGTATATATGTGTATATATATGTATATGTATATTTAAATACATACACAAATTGATATTAAAACTATTCTAATGAGACACGAGGCTAAAATCAACATCTGTTATCTTACAGTCTAAGATGTCAAGCTTTCAATAGACCGAATAGCTAATTGAGGTTCGAATCCCTGTCGGGTGTACCAGAGGAAGGTCGTGGGAGGGTGTTGGCAAATGGGATTTGACCATTTCAGCTCCACGCTACTGCGAGTACCTTACCCTCCTAATAAACTTGGCGTTGAACGCGATATTTTCAAAATTTGTAAGACTATAAAAGATCGTGCTAAAATACAAGAAAGACTTTGTATGAATATTAAAGTAAACTACAATGAATTAGAATGTTTTAGTAAAAATATTAATACTAAGTTATTGTTTATTTGGCTAGATTTTACTTTCTCATTTCAAAATAAAGTATTGTAACTCATAAAAATAAATTAAATCTTGAGATTATGATGAATATTTACGTTTAATTATAACCTTATGTAAATATGTCTGTCTGTTTTTCCCTGGCTATGAATACAAACGTTTTGAAAGGTTTTGTTAAAATTTGAAATTTAGATTTTATTGGGCTGTATCTCAGGATTTTTTTTTGTATGAATTCCAAATTTTTCGAAAATTGCTCTAACAATTTTGTTTAAAATTCACATCTTCGAAGTCTTTAGCTTGAAAAATAACACTGTAGACTTGTTTTTTGGGTAAAAATTATTTCAAGAACCGTTTACTGATAAGCGATTTTCTAAAATTCTAAATATTTAAAAAATGACTGAGAATTTTCTTTAAAATTGATATATGGGGAGTGTTTGACATAGCAAATAAATCTGTTTACTTTTTTGGGGGGTAAAAACTAGTTTAAGGGTAGATTACTAAATAATGATTTTTCTAAATTGCTCCTTTAACTGCTTTAAAGTTCTGGTTCAAAATGGGTATTTGTTAATTTTTTACATTATAAATAATTTTACATTTAAACAAATCATTTAATATTTTACTTTTTGATTTTTGAGTATTGGAAATTTTGAAAAATATCAAAAACAATTTTGTTTAAAATTGATATTTGCAGGCAATTTAAATGATAGATAATACTATATGTTGATTTTTATTAAATACATTAATTTAAGGCTAGTTAACTAATGAAATAATTAAGAAAATTTAAAATTTTTCCGAAGACGACTTTTAATATTCAGATAAAAATGTGTATCTGAGATTTTTTTTCATAATAAAATAAGAATAGGTATATGTTTTATTTTTAAAAATAAAAATAGTTTGAGGGATGTCTATAATTAATTGAATTTTTGAAAAAGAATTTTTTAATGGTATAAGTTTTTTAATGTATGTGTAATGAGTGTTCATTGTGGTTAGCAAAATGTTATGTGTATTTTTCTGAAATTAGCTTACTTAAGGGTAAAATAAAAACCAAAAACCTATATTTGAAAGTTTTTTTCCAAGGTTTGAGACCCTATATGAGAGAGTTTGGACAATTATATTTATAAAAGTGTTTCTAACCCGTTCGGGTAATAAGCAGGCTAATGGGCTAAGAATGAATAAGTTTGAATTGTATAGGAAGTGTACACGCATTTGCGTGAAGAGAGGGAAAACCAGCTTCAGTACACCCAGTCTAGTTTCTAAACCCGATCTCTCCGTCGATGACAGTCAGTCAATTGCGAGAGTTACAACTACCAAAGCGGTTTAGTGTTAATGAATGCAATACATTGTAAAATGTATGTATGCAACGATGTTGACGTGTCTTTTTATTTGACAGGTGTCCACGTTAATCCTCGCTGCGTCAGCCGCAGTCCTTAGCGAGAACACCGATAAAAAGAAGCAAGATAAGCGTGGAATCTTGGGTGGATTAGGAGGCGGATATGGCGGCGGCGCTGCCCTGAGCGGCGGTAGCCTTGGATACAGTGGTATCGGTCTGGGATCAGGTCTCGGCTACAGCTCTGGAGCGATCGGCTACGGATCCGGAGGAGGATACGCTATCGGCTCAGGTGGCGGTCTGGGATCAGGACTCGGCTACAGCTCTGGAGCAATCGGCTATGGATCTGGAGGAGGATACGCTATCGGCTCAGGTGGAGGTCTGGGATCAGGACTCGGCTACAGCTCTGGAGCAATCGGCTATGGATCTGGAGGAGGATACGCTATCGGCTCAGGCGGTGGTCTAGGATCAGGAATCGGCTACGGATCTGGTATCGGCTCCGGCATCGGTCTGGGCTCCGGCATCGGTCTAGGCTCTGGTATTGGCGCGTCAGCTCCAGTGGACGTCAGAACTGTGAACTCAGACAGTTGCTGTTCCAGTTCCCCAGCCCATCCCAGTGACCGTCAACAGGCCTGTTCCAGTGGCAGTACCTCAACCCTACCCTGTCTCGGTACCTCGTCCCTACCCCGTGTCCGTACCTCACCCAGTGCCTGTCTCCGTGCCTAAACCCTACCCTGTGACCGTGTCTCGTCCTTACCCCGTCTCCGTACCTCATCCCGTCGCTGTCCCCGTACCCCAGCCGTACCCCGTGAATGTACCTCAGCCGTACCCAGTGACCGTACCTAGACCAGTAGCAGTGCCTGTTCCTCAGCCCATCACCGTGGCTCAGCCAGTAGCTATCGCTTCAGGAGGCATCGGCGGATGGAATCTTGGGAGGTGGTATCGGCGGCCTCAGCCTGGGAGGTATCGGCTATGGATCCGGAATCGGCCTTGGTTCTGGAATTGGATCAGGAATCGGCTTGAGTTCTGGAATTGGTTATGGATCCGGAATCGGCCTTGGCTCAGGAATAGGTTATGGCTCTGGAATTGGCCATGGATCTGGACTGAGCCTTGGTTCTGGAATTTCTGGAATCGGCTATGGATCTGGTCTCAGCCACGGATCTGGATTGAGCCTTGGTTCTGGAATCGGCTATGGATCTAGTCTCAGCCACGGATCTGGACTGGGCCTTGGTTCTGGAATCGGCTATGGATCTGGTCTTAGCCACGGATCTGGACTGAGCCTTGGTTCTGGAATCGGCTATGGATCCGGAAGTCTTGGCGGTCTGCAAGGTAGCTATGTTTCCAGCTCTTTGGGTGGCCTCCACGGTTCGTCGCTGGGATCCTCTTACGGCTCCTACGGCGGCTACAGCAAGCACTAGAAGAATACACCATCTGGTTTCTTTTGAAGACTGATTAATTCATCGAGGTCATTTATCCATCATCTCAACTCGTACGACTTCATATCCATCGAAAATTGTTCACGACATTAGAATGTTCATTTTAAACTTCACTATGTAAATCAAAACTATGTATGAAAATGTAAACTACACTTAAAAGGTGTTTATAAATAAAACTTTTTTTTTAAACAACATTTATTTTTAATACATACATTTACTTCCAATAAAAATGTCAAAGCAGGTTCAGTAAAGTTCTCAAACAGTTGGAAAGTGGTAGTAGAGCAACCATCTAACATTTCATGTCTTGTCGATATTTGCAACAACTCATTTCATAGGCATTGAATGTTTTAGGCTTTTAGGACTTTAAAAACCACCGTAATAACTCTAAGCTCAAGTGCTAAGCTCAAATATTTATAGTGATTCGAAGATTCTAATATTTAGCAGATTTACATCATAAAATTATATAATAATCAATACAGCTTAACTTTAAAATAATGTAACTTTTTATCCATAGAGTAAATAAATACTCTATATTGATTCTGTTTTTGTTCTGTATTTTTTGTTATAGTTTTATTTAAAAAGTATAATTGGTATTTATTGTTGTTGTGTAGCTATATAAAAGGAACTATATTATTTTAATAATGTAAAAAAAATTGGAACAAGAGGTGCTGGAGCTCCCAAACAATATTTATAGTAATAAATTCTTCAGATTTTTCAGATATACTACAGTATTTATATTTGGAAAAAATCTTACAAAAGAGAAATTCCCTAAGAATAACTAAAATAATATTTTTCTACATAATTCTTTGAGAGCTGAAACGACATTTTCCATTAAAACATTTATCTACAACGTCCAGACAGTCAATAACCCACTGTGAAGAAGCGTCCCTAGAAAATCGCATTTATTAAGGCTCATCTTTTTCAGGAATGGCTCGTGAATCGTTACCAAAACAAGACAGGGTTGACAGGACTGTACTGGATAGCCATTATCTGCCCTTCTCTATACATCGGACCAACCACACACAAAATAATGTAATGCTTGAATGTGTTTTTATTGTTTTCAAAGGGTAAGTTTGATAGTGAATGGGAGAAAACAAATCGTTTGTGCAGTTTTTTCAAAAGGCAACAACCCACGGACCCTCTTCGGCTTTCGAATGGTTTAAGCTTCTAAAGTAGTATTCACACTAACAGGACTGTGCTCCGACAATGCTGCTATCATGCTCCGAATGCTAACGACACAATACCTCCGGCGCACAGTCAGCGCACACTTCTGTAAGTATGAATCCATCTTAAGGCATCACTCTCGCAATATACTGGGCTGTCGATAATTGAGAGATCGGTATTCTATAGTGGCCCCATGGCTTCTTTGGTGCTGACTGACAGCTTACAGCTCACAGCTGACAGTTCACAGCTTTGGAAAGTTACCAGACAAAATTATGTATCCCTACGCTGAACCATATGATCTGCAAAAACATGTGTTTAGCAGCTGTCACTTCTAACAGTCAAGATTTAGGTATATACCTAAATATTGACTTTCAGAAGTCAGCTGTGAGCTGTCAGTCAGCACCAAAGAAGCCATGGGGCTACTGTAGTTCCGGTTAGGGGTCGTTCAAGTATTACGTAAGCACCTTAGGGGGGAAGGAGGTTCAAGCTTTGCTTATTTTTCTGACAAGAGAAAAGGGGGTCAGAACAATGCTTACGTAAGACAAAGAAATACTAGCAAAATTGTGGGAGGGTATATTGCAAGCCGCTTGGACTTCGGGCAGAAATGAAGATGCTGAGTAGTTAAACGAGGAAAAAGTGTAAGAAAGAAGTGTAGAAGACTAAAGAAGTAAGCCAAAGTTTGAGTGACCTAGCGCTCGCCCCCTTACCCCCCAACCAAATATAATATAACATAATAGCTGAAAGTGTTGAGACGTTGGTCATAAATATAAATATAATATTCATGTATTCACTAATAATAAAAAAAAATTATATCTTCAATTAAAAGTATATTAACATTTTAAACTGTTATAATGTTGTAACTTGTTTTAATTTTACCTGTTCAATAAATTTAAAATCATTGAGTACCAGTGTTAACTGTAAATTATTTTGCAATATTAATCAACACCTTTATGTTAATAATTACCAGCAATTTGCATGAATTGAATTAATGTTTAATTTTTTTTATCATCGTGTCTTACTACCTGTTCAGGCTATAGGCAAAATTGCATGAAAAAGTGAATGGTTATTCCTATAAACAAATTTAAAAAGTTGACAAATCTTATGTTGGCCAGAGAGGGGGGTGGGGTCAGGCATGCACTTATTTTTGCTTACAAGCAGGAGGAGGGGTTAAAATGGCCAAAAATGTGCTTACGTAATACTTGAACGCCCCCGTACTGAAGGTGCCCCCCTCCCCCCGCAAGGTTTTATAATCTCCCGTCCCGTAAATGTGAGTACACTTCTTCTAAGCTCAACTTTCCTCATCACTTCCATATTAGTGTCATTATTACATAGGCATACAATACATACGAACTCTAGGCGCTAAAAAAAAGCACGAGACGCCTCTGACTTAATGATTGAGTGACATCTGTTAAACTTGTATATTTGAGCACGGGACAAATCCCGGATAGTTCAAAGGTAAAGCATTGGCACACTGAACCAAGGGATCCATGTTTGATTCCTGTATTCAGGTGTTTTTTTTATCTAATTGAAATATATCATGATCAGTGTATCCGTAGCTTCGGATCAATACATCTTCTTTATCTTTAACTAGGATACTACAAATGTAAATTCACGCCATCATTAGCAGCCCAATTTCAGACGCATGGGTACCCAAAACAAAAATAATCCCCAACAGTTTGGGCAAGTGGTCAGCTCGCTAAACAACTGCTTCTTCACTAGAGACAGAGATGCTGGTCTTATATTCTTTAATGACCGGTTTAAGTCTAATACTGTTCGTAGACACCCTCCTGTGAAGGTTCGCAGCCGGAGTGGTCTTACGTTGCAAGGAGTAAGATTTTCTTAGTTCGGTTTCTTCTTTCTTCAGCTCTTTACAGTGACTGTACACCACTACAAGCATGTAGAACGTGAGAGCTGAAACACAAAAGAAGTAAAACTAAAATATAACAAGGACGTTTCTTCTTTACAAAGAATGCCACTGACATCAAGGTGCTAAATTTACCCAAGTTCTGGCAATGCTTCGTTTTAGTCCAGTGTTTCTCAAACTGCGGAACGTGTACTAGGATGGGCACGTGACGTAGCACTTGGAGCCACCGTTTATAATAATAATAATAATAATAATAATAATAATAATAATATTTAGCACCGCGTCTTACTACCCGTTCGGGTTATACGCTTTAAGTACTAATTACTCTAATGGATTAGAAATTGGGAAGGTTGAATTAGAGGAAGTGAACCCGCATTTGCGTGGAGGAAGAGTGGGAAACCATTTAGGAAAAACCACCCCCAGTTCACCCAACCGAGATTCGAACCTCGATCTCTCCATCCTCAGCAGTCGAGCAGCTCAACACGACTAACGCGTTAGCCAACTACGCCACCGAGGCGGGTGCACCGTTTATACTTTACGATAATTGTTTTCCTGTTTATTTATTGAGAAGGGATTTCTCCATGGCCTTAAAGGATTACGTGACTGGCGAATATCTGATAACACTTGTTTATTCATAAGCACAAATGCTTTTTCTTGTTTGGATGTCCTATTTTAAAACTTTGGATAGCATTTTATGTCTTGTAATAAAAAAACTATAATAGCAATAAGTGGGAATGAGACAAGGTTCGTAATTTTACAGTATTAATAAACTAAAACTTATTTGGCTATAATAAATAAAATTTACTATTGTAGATGAATTTAGTTTAATTAACTACTAATCTCAACATTTTTATAGGTTTATATTTGTTACTGGAATCACTTCCTAAAAATGTCACAGTCAAATTCCTCTATGTAAATAACACATATTCAAGAGCTGTTGAGGGTTTTATGTGTAGAAAATTAAACTAAATTTATTTAATAAAGAAATTTGGTTGTTATAACAGTTTTTTATTATAAAAACTGGTAAGATATAGACTAAAAAACTCGCATTTCCTTCCCATTCGAGGTTAAAGTTTTGAAAATAAATATATATCATTCATGAATGAACATTTTAGCCTAATTTATATTGCCAAAGTTTTTCGAGTAAAATGTTAGGCCTATATATCTTATATTGATTGTTAATGTCGTTTTCTTAAACTACCAATCATTTAGACAATTCATTATTCCAAATAATATTCTATATACAATGTGTAGCTAAATATGAATGCACAAGGATTTGAAGCAAGGCCACGTGGGTGATGCAATCTACTAATTCGCATGTATTTATCAAAGACGATGTTATTATTGGGAACTAAGTGTATAGTGTAGATAGGTGAATTTCGGGGACAACTGTCTTTGATTTAATCCAAGCTAGGTCGTAAAATAGCAAATACATGTCTGAATCGATTAATATTTTTGAATATTAAATATTCTTTAGGGAACGATAGTTCAGTTTTTAAACTATTATTATTATTATTACCACTTTTTAAATACACATTCTTTGACTAATCTCATGTTTGTTATTTATTATTCTTGTCATTTATAATTAGTATGTCCTATTTTTTGTAATTATTCATCAGTATGTATAGTTATTTAGCTACTATCGATTATTAAATTGTCTTATTATACGTGTTTAATGCTACTTGTATACTTTTCAGTACTGGCCTGTCATAAGTCTCACGACTGTTGGCCAGCACTATAGTGAAGTAAATTGAAATTGAAATTATTATGTGTTCTGTCTTATGACAGTTCCGTTCCTTTTGTCAGCGAACTTTGACCGCCAATGAGCCCTGTCCTCTGCCTCCTCCTTCATCTCTCTCCGAATTTTCTTCTTTCCTTCGTCATAGAATTTTAATTTTAAAAGAACAGATGATACTTTTAATAAATAACTATACGACTTAGTTGGTAAGGTTTAACTCACTAACAAACCACCCATTAAACATATTGATAGACCCTAACGTGGTGCAACGTGATGGCCAGAATGTAATAACTTAGATAATAATCCACAATTTAAAATAAAATAAATGCATCTAATAAATATAGTGTCCGTATTTCCCGACCTATTCCTAACTTTTAAATTATTAGGAAAAATATTCCACGAACAACAATTATTTTGTACTAAAATAAAAGCCATTAAGAGTGGTATTTCATAAACAAAAAAAGCTTTCATCTTCTCTCATCGTCTATGATAAACAAAAACGAGTTTCTGAAAATGGAACGTTAAAAATAAACTATCTGATTATATTCCTTTCTCCTGTCTCCATGTTAACTAAACAAAGAGGTGTAATTTAGTGCGAGGCTTCTTCTGTGCCTTCCCAGGCTATTTGCAACATAAATTAACTATCTTATTGATACAGGATGAAAAGGGTGAATGTTTGAACTCTACGTTTAATACGAGGGCTATTAAGTTGGAGTGGAAGGTAACTTGAATTAAGATATTTTTTTTTCTATTTTTGGCCAAATTGATTCAAACCTTTTTCTTCAGTAGACAAATTTGTTTTAGTTTTCGACACGGTTCTACTATAAACAGTTCTTATATATTTGCTATTAGCACAGTGGCATTTTATCAGAAACGTTTTCAGCAAAAATAAAACACTCTCATTACATTAAAAAACTGTTGACATTAATATGTGTAGAAAATTAAACTAAATATATCTACTGGAGCCATATTTTATTTATTTGTGACAAAAACTACAAAAATGTTGACCTTAACTGGCAGTTTTGTCTACGCCATACCTCTTTAACGACTTAATCTAAAATTCAAAGGGTAAGTAAGGTAACTCAAAGGGAATGATCCACATTATTGGGGAAATAAAATGAGAAATCCACCGTATGAACTACATATGGAATATCACTGACATTTCACCCGATAGAGAATCGAACCTCTAGCCCCCTTATCCATCAATGAAAATCAAATGCAGTGTGATTCTAACACTTTATACCAACTGACCTCCGCCTCGTTTATAAGGGAATCTATTATTATTTAGCACCGCGTCTTACTACCCGTTCGGGCTATACGCTTTAAGTACTAATTACGCTAATGGATTAAGAATTGGGAAGGTTGAATTAGAGGAAGTGAACCCGCATTTGCGTGGAGGGAGAGTGGAAAACCATTTATGAAAAACCACCCCAGTTCACCCGACCGAGATTCAAACCTCGATATCCCCGTCCTCAGCAGTCGAGCTCAACACGACTAGCGCGTTAGCCAACTACGCCACCGAGGTGGGTGGAATCTCTTAGAAATAAGTTCTAAGTCACCTAGAGAGAATATAAAAAAAAAAACGTTGGGAGCTAACGCTGATCTAAACCTGACGATATAATTTGTGATTAAAACTGATTATAATTATAGCCTTGGAATTGAAAGCCGGAGTTGAAACCGAATACCTTGTAAGCAATAACAAACGGGGACCATAGATTTGGTTTTAGGTATAGAGACTTATTCTAGATTCACTTTCGGATGAACACGACGGATAGATCCCCAGAGAGTAAAGTTATCCGTTTACCAATTGAAACCAATCTTAGTTTCAAATAAATACATCTAACATCTAATGGAATTGAACCGGGGTGTGCTGATATAATAATTATATAGTTAAATTGTTCCCGTAAAAATACCCACATCAAGAGCGAACATTACTTGTAATTAATCCAATATCGCTATAATTGTATTCCGACGTTCCGTGTACTTACTTACCTATTACCAAGAGTCCCAGTAGGACGGGGAGTTTGTTATACTTGATAAACCCTTGCGCGAGTTTATATATGACATAGACCAGCTCCGCCAGCCACGTCAGAGTGTAAATGAGGAGCCAAAGAAGGAGCAGGGGCGGTTTCTTCTAGAAACACCAACGAAACAATCTCAGGGGCAGTTTAATTGGTTTTTATCAAGCCATAAAAAAACAGATTGGACAAGCCTCCCTTCAAACTAATTACTTTGGTTGATTGTATAATGCCTAAGTCTACAATTTTATTATTAAATAATCATTCATTTATTTTTAAAATATATAATCTCCTTATATTAATAAAAAATATCAAAAATATGGTTAATTCAAGGATGTTTATTTGAAATAAGTTTCACTTAAACTCACATCCATTTAACAGTTTTGTTCACCATGTAATTTATTTAGCACCACATCCTACTACCCGTTTGGGCTATAAGCCTATGTAATAACTACTATAATGTGTTAGGGATTATTAAGGTTGCATTTAGAGGAAGTGTACCCACATTTGCGTTGAAAGTGAGTAGGAAACCACTAAGTAAAAACCACCCGACCGGGATCTAGCCTTAATCTCCCCGTCTTCAGCAGTATAGTCTTTTGCGAAAGTGATGCTTTAGACCATGCGTCCACCGAAGAGGGTTGGGAAAAAACTCATTTTAATTATGCTAATCAGTTAGCGATTATATAGGTGTAAATAAGAGTAAATTTACACCGATTCGCGTTAAGGCAGAAAGAGAAAGCCTCAGTGTATCTTTGCGGAATCTCTTAGTCACTGGGAAACCAGACTAGACTAGTTGACATTTAGTCTGCGTGACTACCAAAGTGGGACATCCAATAGTACTTATCTTGAAAAGGGATGTACTTACATCTGAAGTCCCCATTAAGAGGATAATGTTGGTGGGCATAAACACTAGAGTGATTAACACCATGGCGACCACACAAAGCGTATTCTCATCCTCTGAAACAAGAAATATAAAGTATTGGGGAGAAAAATAATTTATTTAAAAGATAATTATCAAGTTAACATTAGTTTAAAAATGTACATGAATACAGAACAAAGATGATTCAATCCGTGGATCTTTGACTTGATGTGTGACTGAATTACTGCTGCAGCTCTTTAATATTATTATTATTATTATTATTATTATTATTATTATTATTACCACGTCTTACTACCCGTTCGGGTTATACGCACTTACGCTAATGTGTAATGTTAGGGTGATTGTGAGATGGAGGACCTACAGTTTAACGTGGAATCCGAACCACGGTGGAGGCCTGGCATTCCTCACATTCCCAAGATGTCTTGTCAGAGGTGAAGGAAGGGTTTGATAATCAGATAAATCTGTGCCGGGACCGAGGATTGAACCCTGGACCCCCAACACAGAAGTCCGACACCTTACCCCTAGACCACCAGGTCACCTAGTTCTTTAATACAAATATAACTTTCCCCCCAACCTCCACCCCACAAACCCCTAAAGCACACACCTATGTAATATGCAGTGACCTTGATTAGGAGAAATCTAGGCTGTTGTGTAGCTCACATGTAGTCATATAATGTGTGTCAGTTTATTATCATGCATGGTATGGTAATAATTACTATATAATATACTGTAACAGGTTATCAGGAACTATCTCAAGGGATTTAACTCATCATCATAAACTGTTTCCAGCCTGTGACCGGGTGAGTTTAGTAAAATGTCTCCATCTTCATCTTTCTTTCCGCTATTCTTCCTCCTTTATATACTTTCATTATTCTCCTCTCGCACTTACATTTGCTGTTATCTGCTTCTCCCGTCTATTTCTTGATCTTCCTAGTTGTATTTTTCCTACATACAGTAGCTCCATGGCTTTTTGGTGCTGACTGACATCTGACGGCTTTGAAAAGTTACCAGACCAAATTATTTATCCCTACGCCGAACCATATAATCTGCAAAAACATGTTTTTAGCAGCTGTCCCTTCTGACAGTCAAAATGCAGGTATATACCTAAATGTTGACAGTCAGAAGTCAGCTGTGAGCTGTCAGTCAGCACTAAAGAAGTCACGGGGCTACTGTACTTTATCTCCATAATTCTCCTTGGGATCCTTTCCTTCTCCATCCTCATTACATGAACACATCACCTTCCCCTTGCTTCCTCTACTATCTCATGTATTCCAACTTACTCATTACGTGAACACATCACCTTCCCCTTGCTTCCTCTACTATCTCATGTACTCCAACATCCTCATTACATGACCATACCATCTCAGTCTTACTTCCTCTACTATCTCATGTATTCCAACTTACTCATTACGTGAACACATCACCTTCCCCTTGCTTCCTCTACTATCTCATGAACTCCAACTTACTCATTACGTGAACACATCGCCTCACCCTTGCTTCCTCTACTACCTCATGAACTCCAACTTACTCATTACATGAACACATCGCCTCACCCTTGCTTCCTCTACTATCTCATGAACTCCAACTTACTCATTACGTGAACACATCGCCTCACCCTTGCTTCCTCTACTATCTCATGAACTCCAACTTACTCATTAGATGAACACATCGCCTCACCCTTGCTTCCTATACTATCTCATGAACTCCAACTTACTCATTACATGAACACATCACCTCACCTTTGATTCCTTTACTATCTCATATAGCTAGATCCCTGTAAGCTAACTCTCACCCGGACTGCCTGATCCCCCAATCATGTTTCTCCTTGTGACAGCTAGCAGATTTATATACCAAACAAAAAATAACATGCGCTGTTAGAAACAATAAAACTAAATCCCAAATGAAATTATCTGTTGAATTATAATAAGGGCGTTGATAGGATACAATGCATTTTATGGGAAACTATGCTTCCGCTTTTTACATAGATTGCTTGGAGATGGTTATGACAAAAACGTGTTTCTGGTTCATAAAATAACTTTTCAAGAAGGAAAACACTACATCCATGTTTAGGATGGCTTTATCGCGTGTGTTTTATTTATCCTTACAAGAATCAAACTTGTATTTAATCTGGTTTTTAATACTCTTTTAAGACTTATCATATTAGTGGACTACTAATCACGCTTAGCCTGTCTGCTTTCTCCTCAAGTTATCAGTCGGGGCTATAACCAGGTTCTACAGAGGGGAGAGAATTCTTGTTTGTGACCTAGTGACAACATTTCACAGATAAAAATCCGGCACTTAGATAGATAAATTGAAGAAAGATTGAAGGATTCGAATTAGATTTGCTAGAGGTAAGATATTAATCTATTGGTATAATTATACAGTGGCAGTGACTTATGAGATGTTCTTTGAAATATTTATGATATCATTAAATACTTTTGCTATTTGATAATTAAATAAAGTATTCAAAAAAATTTCCCCAGCTCAAACTGGCCGTGATACTGTTATCTGTTTCTTTGAGATTTGGAGTCCTGTTTGATATATGCTTTGATAACATAAGTCTGCGTTGTTTAATGTTTAAAGATAAATTTATATCAATGACATACCGAATTTTACACACAGGTCTTTATAAAAAAAAAACAATATGTATTTTCTTAAATGTTCATTTTAACTCAAATAGTTTCGAACAAATGTGGTACATAACTGACATTATTGTATACCAATAATTATAATAGAGATTCACTTAGTTAATTTTAGAATACGTTTATAGGGTCAAAAACTGCCGATAAATTTTAATACATTTTCTTTAACTTCAACTAATTTTGACGGAACTCTGCACACATATTGTTCTTATTTAGTATAACATAACTTAAGAGATAGATTATTATTTAGATTTTAAAGCTCATTTTGCGAGAGAGGTGCCTGGAATTATTTAATGTCATGCTTGACGCTTAAAAAGACAGGAACCATTGCTATGATTTTAAATATTGTAGAAGACTGTAAAACAAAAACTGTATTTAGTATATAATAGCATTAAAAGTGAGTCAGAGGCAGTCTAAGCTTCAAAGACGAAAAAAATGAATTCTATTGATAAAAATTAAAAACTAAAGCACTAGTTTATTGTAAGCTACACATTAAACAAGAATACATATTATATTCTGGAGTGACGACTTATAAATAGAATATATCTGATAGCATGTAATTTAACTAACATATATTACCAACCAGTTAGCTTTGTGGTCATCATATGTATCGGTATTCCGACAAATGCCATGATACACGGAACCTGTAAAATCGATAATATATTTGAGAAAATATAAAGAGGATGTCGTGAATTGGCAAAAATATGTTGTTAAATTGAATAGTAAAAGAATATGAACCATCCTTTATAATAGTTTACGTTTAATTTTTCTTTGATCGATATACACTCACGTACAAGATTTATTATGCCGACGGAAATACATCCTGTTCTGAGGGTGAGCCCGAAACAGCACGTCCTCATATTGGACCAGACACACATTAATCTAAGTGGGGACTGGAAAAGAAAAAAAAAACAAGGTTAAACAAATGACACTGATATTAATAAATTTTATATTTTCATGGGGAGAAAAGGCTTTGACACATAGCTTTGTTTACTTTGATAGGTCAGGGGTTAGGAACTTTGTGCTACGCAAAATAAATAAAACGAATCCTGGATAGCTTAGTGGAGCGCTAAGTCAAGGGCCATTGGGTTTGATTCCCGTATCCAAGTGTCATTTTTCAATCTCGCGAATATAATATTTGATGCGGTTATGTCCGTAACTTGAAGATCATTCCAATCTTGCTATTCAAATATAATCAATTGTACAAAACTTTTTCCAAAATAAACAATATCTTTAAATACACTTCTCAATACTGTTTTCCTAAAACAGTTTAACTTTTGTTCAACACCACGTATTACTGCCCGTTTGGGTTATACATATATGTAATAATTACATGAATATGTTTGGGATTAGGAATGTTGAATCTAGAGAAAATCTACCAACATTTGCGTGGAGGGAGAGTTGAAAACTATTTTGGAAAACCACTCCCAGTGCAGCCAACTGGGTTCGAACCATGATATCCCTGTCTTCGGCACTCTAGTCTAGCACGAGAGTAGTGCTTTAGACCATGCGACCACCGAAGCGGGTCAGTTTAAACTGCCCCGTCAAGATAACATACGTTACTATGGCGAAATATCTTCCCGGTGTTTAACTTTCTCAATAACTGACGCGAATACTGCTAGAGATGCAAGTTTATTCATAATAATCTTTAAATAACGGCCAAAAAGGCAAACACCAGTCCGTATATCCTATAGTACAAATTTTATTAAATGATATAGTCTTGCGTTCACAAAAAACAAACAAAAATGTTTAATTTATTAAAAATAAGATTATCAATGAATCAAGGTTTTAAAATTTGAGTTAATTGATTAAACACTTGAATTTATTTTGAGGTATATAAAAACTTTTTTTTTCTTATATAAAACGTTTTTACTGTGTTGAGGTATATATAATATTTTCTTTGCTTACGTCATTCCTATTATTTAATGATTTACAGTAGTGTTAATTTAATACTACAGTATATTTTATTTACTATAAGTCATCTAGGTAGATTTATTAAATAATTTATTTGAATATGGTTTTTAGTACCATGCAAACTGCCCAGCGAGCTATGTACAGTATTTATTCAATTGTCATGATTACATCTCATAAAATAATATGCAGCGAGATAATTAGACTTTTATAATAAGTATGCACAATTTACAGGTTCATAAAGAATAAGTTATGTTACTGTTTCCAGCCTGTGGACTGGGTCAGTATTTATTCAAGCTGGTTAGGCCTGTCCTAGCTTCGTATGTCTTATTATTTACAACAACCATTCCCCAGTCGTAATTTAACCATGTGAATGGGTAAACCTATATTTAACCAATGATAAACTTTCGGCCATATCGAGAATCGAACAAGGATTCCTTAGCTTCATAGGCAGAACGGTCCTTTCTTTGGTCCCAGCAGGTGTCTGCTATTTAGATATTTCACTGTACTTTGATTTATTTTAATCGATTTAATTCGTATTTTGAGTACTCTTTAGTTCATGTGTGATTTATATCGTCTAATTAAAGTATATAAACTTAGGGTACAAGGTACAAATTTCCTGTAGAGGAAATTGTATGCAGTCCTGGGGAAAAGTTATCTGGGCCTTCCGGGTTAGAGTCAAGCTAACTTTGTGGGTTTATAATTTATTTAAAAACTTGTTTAGTGTTTTATTTAATATCTGGGTGATCCATTATACACTAATTTGCATGCGAACATTCCTCAATAAGTATAAAATGCGATAAACTAGCTTCTTTTCTTTTTTTGCACCACGTCTCTGTTCAGGTTATAGACAAATGTATTAACTATGCTAATATGTTAGGGATGAGGAAGGTTGAATTTAAATAAAGTGTACCCAGATTTGCGTAGAGAGAGAGAGTAGAAACCACGCTCAGTACACCCGATAGGGAGTTGATCCAATTTCTTCCTCTCATCGGCAGTCAGTCTTTTGCAAGAAGGATGCCTTAGACCATGCAACCACCGTAGCAGGTAGCCAGCTAATAAATATGAATTATGTTTATAGCAATTTCACTGTATCTTAGATATCGGTTTTAGTAACTCTCTATGTTCATTTTAATAGCGTTTAATTAATACTTACTTATCAATACTCTTATGTCCTTTTTTTATTCGTTCCATCAAAATAGATCTTTCTTCAGATTTTTCACTGTCAGTTCCCACTACACACAAAAAACCACACACACACAAATATTTACATGAAAAAATATATCAATCACTTTTTTTTCATTAAAAAAACAATGCACCATTTTTATGCAGCCGATGAACGTAAAGTGTTGTTATCACTTGGTATTTAGTCGGCGGTGGTTCGCGCCCCCCGACTAGCTCGAGGGAAATAGTGCGAAACTCCTGGCCAAGTCCGATCGTTCTGTGCGCCTATGAATAGCCTCCCCGTACACAGTTTACATTAACCACACAGCACTTCTCCTTCCAAACATTCTATCTTCTAAACACTTTTACAAGGTGTTGGGTGTTTGGCCTTCTTCATGAGAAGATATGTGACCACATCGACTGCGAAAAAGATAAAGGAGGCGTTCACATATACCTGGTCGTAATTAGTGTTTATCATCATACGTGATAATCATTGATTGAATAGACTTGAACTATACCAGTATGAGTTAAGCTAATTTAATAATCATACTCAGCTCTTTTTTTTCTCACTTCAGTGACCGAGTGATTCTAACGCGCTACTCTCTTGTTGGACTAGACTGCCAAAGACTGGAAGACCTGGGTTCGATCTCGGTTGGGTTTACTTTCTCCAAATTAAACCATTCCAATCCCTAACACATTATTGTACTTAGTCTATTGGTGTATAGCCCAAACGGGTAGTAAGACGTGGTGCTATAAAATAATTATATTTTAATATACTTACTAAAGGTGCAAGAATGCAAATGGAAGAGCATTTCTTCTTCTTGTGTTAGGGATGAGGAAGGTTGAATTTTAGGGGAGGGAGAGTGGGAAACAAATATGGGGATAAAAACACCTTAGTACACCCGATAGTTATTCGAAACTCCGATCTCCCCGTCATCGGCGTTTCAGTTTAATGCAAGAGTGACGCCTTATAGACTTAGGTCAAAATCGGAAAACACGTGTAATCTTGAATCCACTTTATTTACCTGATATCAAACTTCAATGTTGATAATTTCGTTATGCTGGCGGCTGGGGTTCAATCCTCGGTCCCGGCAAAGATTTATCTGATTACCAAACCCTTCCTTCACCTCTGACAAGACATCTTGTGAATGTGGGGAATGCCGGGCCTCCACCGTGGTTCGGATTCCACGTTAAACTGTAGGTCCTTCATTTCATCTCACAATCACCCTACCATTACACATTAGCGTAAGTGCGTATAAACCGAACGGGTAGTAAGACGCGGTGCTAATAATAATTATTATTATTATTATTATTTAGTGACACGCGTTATTTTCTAGGTTAATCTGGTTTTAATGTCATGCTGATATAGCTCTGACTTTAGAAAGTGCGTGGTTAATCAATACATTTAAAAAAACTCAAATATTTTACAAAAGAAAATCTAAAATTATTTTATTTTATTTACCTATTCATTTATGTTAAGCACTAAGTACGTATTTATGTACATGCTCTTGGAAAACTCCTATTCGTTGAATTGTTTTAGTATTAACAACAACAAAAAGTTCAATTCATTTTAACTTGACAAATCAGGACTAGTAAGGTAGCAGATCTGCTTATGGAATACAAAACAGATATAAATGTTCTTGCATTTCCTCAAAATACTCAGCCAGTAATCGAACCTAAGACTTTGGACGTGGAAGACATGCGTACACAAACAGTCTCACCAATAGGTTGGCCACACTGAACGTTGAATAGTAAAAGCGAGGTGTGTACATCATTTTTATAAATAAACGGAAGAAGTTTATTTGTATTGAATGAATTATTCTCTTGTTGAAAGTACAGGGCTGTTTATGTAGTCAGGGGTCGGCTTATTATCAATAGATCCACTTTCGAACTCACACACAGGAGGCTCACCTCCAAAAACGTAGATCCGGACGAGGTTGCAAAGATTATGAAAACTGGTTACATAAACCATATGCTGCGGAAAGTTAAATCTCCGAGAAAGATGGATGTGTTTAGATTGGATATACGTTGGTTAACAGGTGTTTCTTGTTTTTTTCATTTAAACTTCGTGCAAATTAAATATCTAGAACAAATTGAACTATACAGGCCATTAAAATGGATAAATGGATAATAGAGTGTAGTGTCACACTTACTATTAGGATGATTCTGAAATGGATAAAATAATATTGTAATGAGCTTATGGTCTGACAGCGGGACCCGCGCGGTTTAGAGCCCCTCTCACACGGCGCCACCACGCCCTTGCATTAAGTCAAGTGTAACCTTTCAGACGTGGTGGTGGCCGCATCGCTGGTGGCGCGGCCAGAATCACTGGTGGCGGACAAGGCGATTTTTCGAGCGATCAAGCTGGCAACGCCACCACGTGTTTACATTCATTCAAATGGAGCTCTTCACACGAAACGCTACTTTCTGTGCGGTCAGAATCGTATTGTTGCTGAAAAGTATTTGTGTGTGAACCCGCCTCAATGGCTTAGTTAACTAACGCACTAGTCGTGTTGAGCTATACTGCCGATGATGGGGAGATCCAGGTTTGAATCTCGGTCGGGTGAACTGGGGGTGGTTTTTTACTAAATGGTTTTCCACTCACCTTCCACGCAAATGCGGGTTTACTTACTCTAAATTCAACCTTCCCAATTCCTAATCCATTAGCGTGACTAGTACTTAAGCTTATAACCTGATCCGAAACAGAAAAAAAATTGTGTGTGCTTGTTTTTTTGTCTAAAAAAATGTAATATCGAAGCTGAAAAATCTGATTTTGACACCGATTGATACTGTCTCTCGTATTTGTGTCCACACCAGTCAGGTGACTTCTTAAGTATGCCAGTAACTCATCAAAAGATGTAATGCTCATGCGTAGAAAACAAAAACAAACAAAAAATTGTCGAGATTTTGTCGAAGTTCATTTTGTACAGAGTACCAAATACTCTTTCCGTGATCGGTCCTGCAAAAGTAGGTGAGCCCAAAACTTTCTATTTCGCCTCTTTCGGTGATTACGCAACCGAGTGTATAGAAAATATAGATATTGTTGCTTCTTCTAGCTCCATTTTAAAACTGCGCTCAGTTGGTGGTGTGATTGGTGGCAAGAGGAAAATGGTCTCGCCACCAAGAGAAGCGCCACCAGAGTCTTTGGTGGCGCGGTCATGGTGGCTCCGTGTGTAAGGGCTCAACTGCGCTCTGTGTTCTCTATATCTTCCTCTTCTTTTTTTTTAGCACCACGTCTTACTACCCGTTTGGGTTATACGCTTTAAGTACTAATTACGCTAATGGATTAGGAATTGGGAAGGTTGAATTCAAGGAAGTGAATCCGCATTTGCGTGGAGGGAGAATGGAAAACCATTTAGGAAAAACCACCCCTAGTTCACCCGACCGAGATTCGAACCTCTATCTCCCCGTCCTCAGCAGTCGAGCTCAACACGACAAGCGCAATCTATCTTCCTCCTTGTTTAGCAGATATGTAGCCAGTCTCACTTGGCTGGGGGATTATAGGGGTGAAGGGGAGGAAAAGGGACACGTATGGAAGAAGTTGGGTTCATTTCATTCTAGCCCAGTATTATAGAAATGGATGATTCCAGACTATTAACTATGACCCCTAATATACACGATCGGCGATAGCCAAATAAGCTCCAATCCGAGCTGTGGACAGTGAAGTGAGTGGACCGACACGTCCGAGGGTGGGCAGGCGTGTTCATTGTGTGGGCCAGCGTGTCTAGTGCGTGGTCTGGCGTATCCAGTGCATTAGAAAGATCTCATGATTGTCTAACAGATGGAAGAACTGACCCAATTGTAGTTAAAGCTGGAATTTCCCGCTTTTTTATCCTGTACCTTTTAATTGAAATCGTTGTTATTGCTTTTTTGTAACTCAGCTGATAATGTTTCTGGTGTTTAAGTCCTTAGGAAATATTAAACTTTTGTGGAAAATTTTAACATTTGAGATATCTCAATTGCGTTAATTTAATCTAAATAGCTGTATCTTTTCTCCAATGAAAATTAATTTTAAAATTTCCAAAACGGAATATTGTCTGTGAAAAATTGTCCATGTTACTTCTATAGTTGAAACCAGTTGAAGAGACCAGAGCTATATCTCTCTTTGGTGGGACAGGACCAAGGTTCAACCCTAAATTATCTTTGGTACGTTCACCTCGATTAAGAATGTTTTAATCACGCAGTAGTTAAATTTGTTTAATCAGCCTATATATTAATGAATTAGCAGAAATAGTTTTATTTGTGAAAGGAGATAAAAATTAATCCAGCTTTGTAAAAAAAAAAAATTTAATGTATTAAGACTATGTGGAAATTTTTTGAATCGTCTTCAATATTAATTTAAATACATATTTGTATAAAGGATAAGTTATATAAATAAGTATAGGGCATTTAAAATGGTTATATTGATAATCTTGACCAAAAAACACATATCATTACAGATAATCAGGGACACTACAGAGTTGACCGTTTGACAAAACCAGTAGTGCTCATTAGTTACTTTTAATTAAACTATTTTAAATAATAATCATAAAATGTTCACATTTAACCTAACATTTAAATTTCTTTAAAATGAAATATGAAAATCACACTCAAAGATAAAATGAATAATTCAGTTATAAAATACAATAAATATATTTGATTATTTATTTAATTATTGCACAATGCTTCTCCCTTTGAACTTGGACCACCAATGCATCCTGTCCTTTGTCTCCTCGTTCAGCTCTCAGAATTCTCTTTTTTCCTTCAAGTCATTCAATACTTGAATCCTCCTCCTTCCTGAGCTCCTCCTTCTCTCAGCCTTGCTTTCTATGACGTTTAGTGAATCTAGAAGTGAGTTTTTTCTTAATCTAAAAAGAGTGTTTTTAAAATATGTAGTAGCTAACTTCTATAAAGAGTTAATATTATGTTGGGCTTATAGCTATACCAAAAAAAATGCCAATATTAATTCTTTTAGATTTATTAATCAACGTATGTTTCCTTAAGCTACCTTTTTCAACATTACAATTTTAACTAAAGCAATATGTGTCAGTTAAATTAGATTTTTAGAACATTAGAAAAAATTTGGTAGATCTAGAATCTGACTTATGAATAAACTAAGATAAATATATCAATATTCACAAGTATTATATAATTATTCCCTTTTACGTTTTAACGATTTAATTAAGATATATTGATATGTTAAATAAAACTTTTGATTAGTTAGCTCTTGGGACACAATTTAAAGTTGCAAAAGTTATTAGATCATCTTTCATGTATTTATACGCCAACTGGTGCATTATAAAGCTGTCGCTGGTGTTACAAGGGTAACGTTTAGTTTATCGACAGCTTAACCTCCACTTTTTAAAACAGTTCCAAGTACAAAATAGCCTCAACACTTTGCAAGTAACATACAATTTTTTTTTTAAGTATTTGTAAAATCCTTCATCCCCAAAACCTTAGGCGAGGAAACGTAAATTATGTCACGGTGACTCGTCACTTGCACTCTTGTCTTGGCTGATAATAAGTTGTTTGAGGATACGCCTGCTAAAGATAGACTGGTGGAGGATATTATAGAGGTATCTGTTATTCTTCTGGGTTTATGTCAGCTAATTGCACATTTCGGGGCGAGTCTGCTTCGGACAATTCTGATAGTTCGACTATATGGCTGTACACGACCAAACACATGTAGATTTGAATTGCTAAAAACAAACGCAACAAAGAGAGGTCATTTATAAGTTATAATGTCTGGAAATCAGGAGATTATCAAATATCAACCGGCTACAACCCTATACCATTACTCAGGTAAAGTCCGTTCACCGTAGGAATTGTTTTCTGAAAGCCTTTTATCCCTACTGGAAATATATTATATAGTAGGATAATGGTAGGAAAAAAGACCTTTCAGAGAGTAATTCCTACCGTTAATGGAGTATAACTGCAGGTCTTAATGGAGAAATACTTTTATCTTAGCTCACTCTCTTTATCTCAGTTAACTGTTGCAAAATCTCCTTTCTTTCAGTTTTGTCTGAAAGGGGTGTGCTGGGATGAAAAGGAGCGACTGGCAACCTCGACTAACCAGCGTTGCAAAAAGTAATAATCTTAAACTCGAGGGAAGATTGGCCAAACGAAAACCAAAGACCTAAAAGTATGTTTGCCAATAGTAGCCATTCAGTTCCCTCAGAGAAGATATCCAGTGTGGTGGCGATATTAGCAACAATAGCTTAGTTGACAGTGACAATATTTGTTTAGTTATTTGTTTGGGACATTTCCCTGCTAATATCGAAACTATCTAGTGGCTTAAGACTAATAACAATTTTCTTGGCTGCTAATAAAGGAGTATTTAAATATTTTCATTGTTAAGTTTGGCCAAACTTAACTATTTAAAAATAGGAAATTATATAACAATAACCGTTAGTAAAATGTAATTTGTCACTACACTACATTTAATAATATAGAATAAATGCCGGATTTTTAAACTAAAACTGTGGTAAGTCCTGTATCAAATTACAATAAATACAACATAGCTGAATGAATATAGTTTTTATAACTAATAATTTTGTTTCACTGTCGTTATCCTCTTTGGTTACAGGTTTAGGACACACCTATTTGATTCTCAGCGATTTTGACGAAGATATTTACTATCTGTACACAAGTTGGTTCCTATATTCAATTAGTAAATAGCTAGGCGACAGGTATGTGTGGTATAAGGCCAACTGCCCTACGCTAAGTTAAACTTATTAAGATATATTCTGGTGGTGACCTGGCGGTCTAGGGGGTAAGGTGTCAGACTTCTGTGCTGGCGGCCGGGGTTCAATCCTCGGTCCCGGCACAGATTTATCTGATTACCAAACCCTTCCTTCACCTCTGACAAGACATCTTGTGAATGTGGGGAATGCCAGGCCTCCACCGTGGTTCGGATTCCACGTTAAACTGTAGGTCCTTCATTTCCTCTCACAATCACCCTACCATTACACATTAGCGTAAGTGCGTATAACCCGAACGGGTAGTAAGACGCGGTGCTAATAATAATAATAATAATAATAATAAAAGATATATTCTGGTAGAAATGGTGTGTTTGTTTGGAAACTTCACTCTACTCAAAAAATAATCTCTGCCGTTTCATCACTTTAAGAGAACATAATATGTCACGCTTATTAATTTAACCGACGCAACTTACCAAATAATATTAGAGATACAATAAAATATACAATTCCGATATCAAAGAAGACAACAATGTAGTATACTTGAGATGGCAGAACCAACGTATGCACCACCAACCACACAATCAATGGCCAATTAATCGCCTGGAATTTGAAACAGAAAAAAATTATTAACAAACATAAGATGGAAATAAATACTAAAATTTAAAACTAGATTAATTTGTGATTAATTTCTACTAGCACATAGATTTAGCTTGATTATAACAGTGACAAGACAGACTTCGTTTAAGAATAACTTTTTAATCACTTTCATACATATTTCATTGGATGCAAATGGGTATTTGTGTACTTATTTACCCTCATTTACGTCTCTCGCCAACTTAAATGCTCAACACTCGTTATAAATACTATTAGTATTGTTTTAAAATCTATGTTCCCCAGTTAATATTTTCTCCAAAACTGTAATTGGCGCAAAGAATCAATATATTATCACAGTAAAACTCCGTTAGAACGATGCCAGGTTGTTGAAACTACTGATAATCCGAACACAAGTTTCATCAAACGAGGAGTGAGAGGGGATAGCTAAGTCAAATGAAAAATATATTATTGAAAACAAACTCAAAGTTAAACAAGAATGGTAAGAAATGGTGGTAATAAATACCAAATATTTTCATTTTATAGTCAACGCATATGTTTTCCTGTAACTAGAAAGCATTAGAGTACTGTAAAAGAATACAATGGAATTAATGTAAAACTAAAGTACATATTACGTTCTATACACCTGTTAAATGAATGTACGTTTTATAAAACGCTTTCAAATGTAACTAAAAACTTGTGAAAATAACTCTATACCCGTTTACCCTTTCGTAATTCTCCCACTTTATCTGAATTTTCGCTAGTCCAAACACACTTCGGTCCAAATTTAACGAGGTTCTGTTGTATTTTACAATTTAGTGTTCTCAAATTAGTGGTTATTAAGATACAAGATATTCTAAAGTATAAACACTTAAAACTGAATTATCAGTCAGCATACACATGCTTAAGCCCCACTAGCTACTCAGGCCCAGATTAAAGGAGGTGGCCATGGAGACCGGGGCCCCTAGAAAACCACGCACAATTATTTTTTTATCACAATTACTTTATTTAAATGTTAGAAATTATAGACTTTATCAAATAGTTTTTTGAAAGGGCAACAAAGAGATAAGTATTCATTACAACGAGCATAGAGACTTTGCCTCCCCACCCAGGGAATCTAACCGGAAGCAGGATATATTTATTTTCTAAGAGGGTCAGAAAAGTGTCAATGAATACATAGTAGAAATCACAAAATAATAGACATAGCCTTGAGTAGTGATTAGTGTCACATTGTGTAATATTTTCTATTTTTCATTTCAAGTTAACAGCTTAAGGAGGTGTATTTAGCGTTGGGTGACAGCAAATATGTCAGAGAGAGGGACATTCTGAGAAGTGAGAGCAACCCCAGTTTAACATGCAGTCCAAGATAGATACCAAGAAATTAATATAAAGGTGTTGTTCCTAGAAGTTAAACTGTTAAATATGGTTGTCGATTAGTCAGTTCTCACTGAAATGACAAAAGGAGGTTGAGGGAGGGGGGACAATTAAAGATAAAAGATCCTTATTATAAATTTAAAATTAGGTAGTGAGTCCCCACATTTTGTAAGTGGCTCCTGAATTCCTTGATCCAGCCTTGTAAACTATTAAATACAAGCGTTTGTGCATCCAATATGCACGATATTTATATTTAATACTACTACTACTAATAATAATAATAATAATAATAATAATAATAATAATATGTTTAACGATATTGCCTATAGGCCTATAATGAAATAGATTTTCATTTATTAATCATTTTAATCAAACGTTCTCACCTCTATATATATATTTCAAATTAATGAATAATTTCAGAACATAAAACTAAATGTATCCAGCCAGATATATTAGGAAATCTCCTCACACACACTTGGATGATCAAGTACTTTTTGTTTACGACGACTCTATAACGTCAGCTTATATTTTCTTTTGTTTAACATCCCCACACCCCGAATGCAAAAACTTATGAAATATTACCACTTCGAAAACACTCTCTATCTCTCTCCCTCACTTCTAGAACGAATGGAGTATGATGCAACAAAAGGAAGAAAGATAAAATGAACATACTAGAACAATTTATTTCGAAATATATATTCAAAGAGAAGGCTCCTTTCATCAGTTGTTCCATAACCTTAAAAAGGAACAGTCCACGACACGTTAAGCTACCGTATCGGGTGTGCATATAATATTATTCTGAATAAACTGGATTTAAATAAATACAAAACAAATTTCAACAAATAAACGTATTTTATATCTATATAAATAATATCAATACCAAACCAATATTATCATAACGATGAACTCCAACCCAGGGCCTTTCAAAAAAGAGAATCATACAATCCCCTATTCCCCATTTCACTATTTGGCTCGACAACGAGGACATCTAGAGAAGGACTCCCCAAAGAGCATTGAAACTAAACATCATTTTACAACTACTTTGAGATTTCGAATATATTTTACGAAGTGGATTACGGCTTAATTTGACGCACCTAGGCAATATAATGACTATCATACTTAGACGCCGATATACTCAATAGAAAGATATAGAGGAAAATAAGAACTTCAAGGCATCTTGTAGGCTGCTGATAGCCCTTTCCCTATTCCTCTGGCGAGTTTATAAACTCACTTTAATATTTAAGCCTTGAAAACATTGACTTGCTTTATTTATATTATCTTTTTCTTGCTTCATATTCTAGATAGGCAATTCCCTCTACGGGATTTGTTAATCTACATCCTGGCGGGGAGATTCCTACCGGCAATTTTCGTGACCAAGACAAATAGCCTACGTAGGTTTTGGATGATTTATAAAAAATACGTTTACAAAATAACCACTTCTAGATAAAAAAAATATATAATTTTGAAACACTAGTACTATTTTTATAATTATTTAAGAAATTATTGTTTTTGTTTCAACGTTATATCTTTAAAATTCACTTAATAAAACGTAAATTCACTAAAATGGGAGATCCTATCTTGACCGGCCGTTACGTCACAAGTGCGATGCAACATCCACGAGAATATTTCAAAAAGGCGTACAACCCGAACGGATAGTAAGGCACGGAGATTATATATATCAAAACGATCCGGATCAATCATGTTTCATATCAAATGTGTTTATTTTCTCCCCGCGTCTTGCCACCTGCCCTGGTTTATAGGAATTTTAATTAGGTACACTGATAGGCTCTTAATGAGTAAGTAATAAAGAGGAAATTTAACCACATTGGTTGTGAAAGGAGGTGGAGAAATTTTTTGGAAAAAGCACACTAAATACTACTCAGCCGGCTTTTTCAAACATACAAATGATCCTGATATTTAGTTTACATGCAAGTTGATACGGATATCATATTTTATTAATTTCCTTAATAACTAGAGACTATTTATCATTTTGTATTGCCTTATAGTTCTGTTATATTAATTTAATCAAAGCGAGGTATGATATTTGTTGTTTTTAATGATTAACAATTTTATATTCTCCAAATTTCAAACTGGTTTTATTGTCCAATAAATGAAGGTACAATTAGGTCAAATAAAATTAGTTGCTCCCCTTGGACAACCTCATTCTAAACATCTGATCACGAATAGATTTTATATTTAGAATCTGTAATTATCATACATCTATGCACCAAAAGACAACTTACTTTGACTGTACCGTAGAACAAAAGTAGGTTGATTGGTATGACCACGACACAGAGTACTCCAATTATAAAGTACAGGAGAACTCGAACTTTATCTGAAATAAACAATTTTCACCAAAATATATAATTTTATTGTTCTTTAGGAAAGGGTGTGATATTTATAACTACGATCACTAGCTTATAAGCCAAAACTAAATAGTAATAATAATTTTAAATTTCCTTTAGTATCGTTAGTGCTGGCCAAAAGTCACAAGACCTCTAACGGGCCAACCTTGAAAGGTACACAAGTACCTTACAAGTAAGTATAATTACGTGATAAAATGAAATACACAATCATAGCTAAGTAATTACACATACATGTAAATAGTTGAAAGAGATGATGATGATGATGATGGTGATGATGATAATAATAATAATAATAATAACCTACATTAACGCAAGGTACAATAGCCCCATGGCTTCTTTAGTGCTGACTGACAGCTCACAGCTAGCAACTACAGCTTTGAAAAGTTACCAGACTAAATTATGTATCCCTACGCCGAGCCATATGATCTGCAAAAACATGTGTTTAGCAGCTGTCACTTCTGACGGTCAAAATCTAGGTATATACCTAAATGTTGACTGTCGGAAGTCAGCTGTGAGCTGTCAGTCAGCACCAAAGAAGACATGGGGCTACTGTAGTAGTGAAAGTCAATAAGTAATGATATAATTTAAAAGAAGAAAAGCTAAGAAATTATAAGCAGAATAATAATTTAGAAAGACTATTAGAGTTAGAATATATACTAAGTAGATAAGTGATAAGGGAGTTTCTTAAATAACTCTTAAAGTATGGCTCAACTCTTGTGATAAAAGTCGAAATCAACAAATCTAGAATTAAAGTAAAACCACACCCAACATACTCTTACCATGGACACAACGGCCGATTGTGCTGACCTTTTTAAGTTATTGAGAGAATACGATTTTGTACAGAGGCTTAAAACGGGACATAAATACCTACATGATCAAGAGCAAACTTACAGTAAATTGTATTATTAGAATTATAAAAACAAAACGGTCAGAACAATAGCGAAAAGAGAGGTTGGAGCCCTAAAAGGTTTAGAACTCTGTCATAATCGTGATAAATCCTATTAAGAAAGAATTTAAAATAGCGAGTAACCACAATTTACGTTAAACATTTTCCAACCTGATAAGAGCCCATTAAAGTAATGGAATGCCAAGAAACACTAGCATATTCGGTCTTAGATGAAACTAAGGTATGGTACAGGCATAAAATACAATCAACTTTCTTAAATGAAGAGGCAATAAATATAATCGAATAATTACAAGTAATTTCAACGAGTGAGATATGATATTGTCAACATGATAGTGAAAGTAAAGTTTGTTGTCCAGAAGAGCACCAAGATATTTAAAATAATAATAAATACCAGCTTCAATGGCATGAGGGTGAAGGTACTTCTCTCGCAGTAGACTAGACGGCCGATGACGGAACGATTGAGGTTCGAATCTCGGTGGGGTGTACCGAAGTTTATTTTTCCAAAAAGGTTTTACACTTTCCCTCAACGCAAAACGAATAAACTTCCTATAAATATAACCTTCCTCAGACCTAAATATATTAGCATAAGCTTTATAACCCGAACATGGTGTTAAATAATAATAATAATAATAATAGCATTTGTTAATCTGGCGAAGTTAGACCTTCTTTTCCATTCAACCCAATATTAAATTCAATACACATTTCATTTATTGGAAATATAACTTAGTGTATTTGATTATGATAATGATATCACCGATGGTATGATAACATTCTGGTAAAAAGGAACGTTTAAAAAATAAAAACTTTTTTGTAGCCAACAATTATATAATTTTACTTTATTATTTGTGTAATTTTACAGGTATTTATAGAATCTATACAAATTTAAAGGTGAAGATCACATTACTTTGACTTTAGACACACAGAAAAATATTAGTATTTTTTATAACTGTCAAAAAAAATCCTATCTAAATCGGATTGTAGAAAGTCTATTAAACTTCTATATTTCAAACCATTCTAATTGTTAAGTTTATATTAGTATATTGGTAATTCATTATATTTGCTATGTGCTCCGAGTATTAAGTCCGGGCTAGCCAAATATTTACGCTGATGTGTTAGTTTGAGAAATTATTCGGGAAAAACCACACCTCAGTACAGGCAAGGTTCGACCCCTGACCTCCCGAGAATTGGTCATTCAAACTAGACTAGAATGACGCCTCTGTCCGCTTGCCCACCCACGTCGTCACAAATGTACTACACGCAGGGCCTAAGCCTTAACTTAAAAAAAAGAATGGAAAGGGAAAATACATAATATTCGAAACATTTTTTCTGAACTCCCAAATTTCTTGAGAGTTTATCATATTATTAATAAAATATAGTAAAAACTTGAGTAAATGAGAGAAGTTAAAAAAAACTTTTTTAGTATTCAATGAAACAAGTTTGCTATCATATTCAGATTGAGATTATTAACAATAACATTTTTGACTGCAAATTCTGTGCTTACAGTGCCACAGGACATACAAAAACCATATCATCAAAATGTAATTTCATAAATACTAGGGCAATTTGTAAGATTATTTGTTCATTTGCAATTACTGTTTTGAGTTTTACCTAAAGAGGACACCTTACAACGATTATGGAATCGTTACCACTATGCTTATGACAGACATTCAACAACTATTGATATCATCAAGTGAAGAAAATTAAACCGTGTTTATATAGAAGCGATATTTTATTTACCTTGGGGTGACCTGGCGGTCTAGGGGTAAGGTGTCAGACTTCTGTGCTGGCGGCCGGGGTTCAATCCCCGGTCCCGGCACAGATTTATTTGATTACCAAACCCTTCCTTCACCTATGACAAGACATATTGTGAATGTGGGGAATGCCAGGCCTCCACCGTGGTTCGGATTCTACGTTAAACTGTAGGTCCTCCATTTCATCTCACAATCACCCTACCATTACACATTAGCGTAAGTGCGTATAACCCGAACGGTTAGTAAGACGAGGTGCTAATAATAATAATAATATTTATCTTGGCCTAGAAAAAAAAAGTTTTGCGATAAAAACTGCAAAAACACTGACCTATTATCGCGTTCCCTACATTCTCAATTTAACCACGCTGGATTGAAGTGTGACCCAAAGAGTAACAAATGACAGGGACGAGATGATGGAGAAAGAAAGACTACAACATAGTGAGCTACTATAGGTAAACTTAAGTCATCAAACATGGAAACTTTTGAACTATACATTTTACTTGTGTAAAACATGAAATCCACTAGTTGCATTATCTTTTATCACTCAATATAAAGTATTATTTTTCCTTTGTCTTGAAATAGGTAATGGAGAATCGCTCTTTTTACTGAATGTCTAAAAGTAAGAATGCCACTAGTACTTTACAGCAGCGGTTCCCAAACTTTTTGATTGACGTACCATCACAATAATTTCCGTAATTTGGTGTACCACCAAGATAGTGATGTTTCGATACATTTTCAATGATTCTCAGGATATAATAATTAATAACATATACTGCGTGGCTACACCCGCTGTCTGAGCTGGAATGAATATTACCATCCCTACAACCACTGTTTGGATCGGTTTTATTTTTTTATTTTTTCTGGAAATCAAACTCTTCAGTGCGTTATAGCTTAATCCGCTGTATTTCCGACTGCACTATACCGAGCTTGTACTGTAATATGATCTAGCAGTATGGGAAGTCGACATTATCAATAAATATACTCGATGCTGAATTGAAGTTAAAGTTGTTGTTTTTTTGTTTTATGCTTGACAAATATTATAGTGTGTTTATTTAAAATTGTATGCACTAAAATCCCTTGAAAAATGTTATATTGCACAATTAATTGTAATATCTCATTTTATTCTGATAAAGCTAGATAATATCATCACAACTAAAAATTTAATCGCTCAGATTTTGACGTGAATACGTCTTTAAATTTGATACCATACGGGGGCAATCCAAAAAACCTAATGATAACAAAATCGGAGGATACAGTTTGGCATTGTAGTTTCGAATCTATCCTCTACATCCAAAATTAAATTATACCACTGGATAGCTAAAGGATCAAAGAATAAATTACGATACGCGAGAACAGTGACGCATCACGCGTGGTGGAGGGGGAAGCGCCGCCATTTTGAAGTTATTTTGCTGCATACCAAGATTTGCATTTAGTATAACTTTTGACTCGGAGAAGCTACGATGTTCGTTTAGGTTTTAATCGTCAGCTGTCGTCAAAATCTATCGATTGTATATAAAACATTAGTTTAAAGTACTGACAGTGAATATAATAAGGTGTTAGAATAAAAATATATTATCAAAAATATATCGATTGTATATAAAACATTAGTTTAAAGTAGTGACAGTGAATATAATATGGTGTTAGAATACCAGAAATCTCGATGTATCTTGTATGCCAGTTGTGTCGTACTTTTCGTATCACAGACCTATATTTAATAATGTTATATTGTAACACAATAATTATTTGTTTCCTTGCACATAAATAAAAATATTTTATTTAAAAATATATATAACCCGTTACATAAACGTATTCACGTACAACACACGGCCGTGTCCATGTCACAGCCACACCCCATTTTTTCATATGAATATTGATTTGTAACATATATAACAGCTCAAAATGGCAGTAAATTATCATAAATTGAGTATTTTAGCTTTCGATATTTTTTTTATTGATGAAGCCTAGTAATTTTAGGGGTATGTTTTAACTGATGTTGGTTTAGAAGCCAAGTAGTTACGAAGCTTCGCATACCCCTAATATATACTATATCTATGCATAAATCAATATATTGTCTGTGCTAAATTCACTGAAGCTATTTTTTAAATATATCTTATGGTAATAACAACATATTTGAAAATAAATTTTTATATGTATCCTATATAATGATTATTGTTATTGTAAACCTTTAATTTCTGTTTTCACTGCAAGAACGGCTATCAATGAGATCAATGTAGATGCCGGAGGAAGCTGCAAAAAGAAAATACATTTCATTACTTTCAATTAGTTTGCAATATGTGTATTAATAATATTTATAATGTCTCAAATATGATTTAAAAATAAATTTGAGGAAGTATGTAGATACAAAAATGTACTGAATACTTTGAGGCCTATTAGCATATAATTTTCATTTTTAAAGGTAAGGTCAGTTTCTCAAAACTGGTCAAACAATTTTACACACAACTTTATAGAAACTATAAGAATTAAAACCAAGAAAACAATATGTTAAAATAACCAAGTCACGTGCTTTAACAGTTTTTTGATAAATTGGCATGAGCATTGTGAAATTTGAACAGGACATTTTCCTTCCATTTTTCATGAGAAAATTAATATTCAAGAACTGATGAGATTACGAATTTAAACTTAAGCAACACTTTAATTATTGAGGCCAAAAGTGGTATTGTTTTTGTTTTTTTACTACAAAAACTTCAAATTTACTAGCCTTGACACTCGTTCGATTCCATCCAACATTAAGCCCCACACATTAACCACGAGATTAGCTCTGCCGATAATGTGTTTAGTTATCGGCAGTTTAAAATATATTTCGAAGCAGCGGAAGTGCGTGAGAGAGTTGTGGTGTATCACTGTATCAACAGGTTGTTCAAGTAACGGATGTTGTAGAACCGGGTGTCAGGATCATTGAGTTGTAAGCTATTGCCCTACCTTCGACAACGCTGCCAGTTTCCTTAGGTCAGGGATCTCCCAAATTTTAGCTATGTGGGCCACATGATATATTTTACACATTTTTTTCGAGCTAAATTAACGTTCACCTGTTCAAGTAGTAGTATTTTTGCCCTGAATGCCTTGATATGCGCAAATAGATAATAATTCAAATTTGTTTAAACATGCAAATTTATATCCAAGTCATATGGCCAGTAACGTATATAAAATAAATTCCACTTTCCAAGGCCAGTCAGTGTTTGATAAAAGGGATTGACGTTGATTCTTCTAGATGAGAAATGAACCAATTTATATGTAATGAATTAAATTTATAGCTATTAGTCAATATAATTACTTTTTACAAAAAATTAGGTAACATCATTCGGAACTTTCCTTTGATAACCCTCTTCCGGGAGACTTGGAACTACTTAAAAATTGTCACAGTCAAGCCGTTCTGTTGTCGTTATAAGAAATGGCACCTGCGACTGAAAATAAGGGTTTGCAATTCCGACATCAATGTGGTTTAGTGTCATGGGGGAAGCACACGTGTGGACAAGAACTGGACATGTCAAATAAACTACGTGGTTAATAAATAACGAAGAGAAACAATTAATTTGTTTTTTGATAAAATATTGGAACGGGCCGGATATAATTTTGTGGTTGGCTGGATGTGGCCCGTGGCCCATAGTTTGGAGATCCCTGTAGGTAATTGTCTCAATAGACCCCTGCATCAATTTAAGACAAACAATAATTACTTCTCTACAGGTTTAGTTTTTCGTTGTCCTACTCCAAAGACCTCGTGTTTCTCGTTTCCATTAAAGTTTTTTTTGTTTTTTTGTTTTTTTTGTTTTTTACTATCTTAAATCCACTCAGTGGGATAATGGTCTAAGGCAGAGATGGGCAACATATTTTTATAAAGTTCGTTCATGATAGGTTTTTGCCTGGATGATTGTTCGAAAATCATATGTTTAGGTTTTGGGTTGCCAACACTTGTAAAATATCACTGTTTTGTTATAAATGTAAAGATCTTTAATTACCTGTTATATATTACATTTAAAATAACGTAAACTTAAGTTTTCTCATACTATTTCATTTTTTTATATAATTTCTTTTTATCCAACTCGAAACAATATTTTAAACATAATTAAAAGTACTTATTCTTCGTTTTTGAAAGTTATTGCTTTTGTGTAATATGGTGCATACATCAATACCTTTTAATACAGGCATCGTATTTACTTGGAAAAGAGAAAATTGTTGTAATTTTTTACATAAAATAAATGATTTTATGATTATTTTATTTTATTTTATTTTGAAATATTTAACTGAATAAAATATTTTCATCAACTGCGTGTATGCATCATTGTAAAAAACTTGTTTACCGTCATGTTCAACCATATGGTTTAAATTCGTCAGTCGCCATTTTGAAGCTATGTTCGTTAGAAGTTTTTGTGAAAGTGGTGTGATTTTTTTTTTCTAAGTGGAATAAAACGATAAATAAACTTTGTTTCCGTTCTCAAATAAATATATAAATAATATTGGCCTAAATTACTGTGGTTAACTATCACATTAATATATTTCCACCTGTTTTCATTACAGTCATCCAAAGTGATAGATGTCAGCTTTGGGCGTAGTGATATACTAGGGATTACTTCTAGTAACATTTCGAGCTGTCATCTAGGTAAACTTAGGTCGTGAATGAATTATATGTAACCAGAGGTGAGGCGATTAAGAAGGGAACAACACATACTGTTTTAGCAAGTTCATTCAAAAGAGGTACACTTTAACTCCTCAGTTACAGCTGCCTCAGACGAAAATGATGAAACTCTTGAGAAAATTTAATTTAAAATTTGACAGTCTTTTTGTCTGACGAGTCACAGAAACTTTTGTTCAATATCTTAACTAAATGAACTGGCGGAATGCTTCCAATGATACGCAGGAAATATCAAGTTACAACTGGCAAAATACTGAGAGTGCTTTCCCCTAAATGGTTTTTCACTATCCCTTTACACAAATGTGGGTACACTTCCTCTAAACTCAATATTTCACATCCTTAGCATATTAGCGTAATTAATTAATATACGTATTCCGTATAACCCTAACGATCAGGTAAATACGGTGACAAAAAAAAAGTATGGTCAAGTTTTCACATTAAAAGCACTCTGCCATGCACATTGGTTTGTATTCGTTATTATTGTTCACAAGACTACAATTAAAATCAACTGTGGCCTATCTTCAAGGCTGGTTAACTTGGATACAAGATTAAGCTAGACCTATAAAACGTATCAAAGTGTGTTTTTCTGCTTTCTTAATTTGAGAAACAAACCGACCACGTGGTGAAGGGGTCAGTGCACCTGGCTACAAGCTCAGGATCTCGAGCTCATTTCACGGCTGGTATATTGGATATTTTCCCGAAAGGTAAGTTAGTTACCCCAAAGGTCATCAGGGTTTGGTTGATTAGGCTTAAGTTAGGTTATAAATGTTTCCAATGGTTACACACCCTCATACTTACTATCGCCATCATCTCATCTCATCAGGACATGGTCAACGCCTCCATGGAAAGGATGTACGATTAGTACATTTGGGCGTCCTCCGGGCAACGGTGCATTCTTACTGGCTAATCTCCCTACAAATTGGTCTACGAGTGATATAGCACAGACGCACAATATTAAATTTGACAAACAGAGAAATTGAGACCAGTTTAGTATATATTTCATTTAAAAAATATTATTTTATTTTTGTTGTATTTCATTTTTCTCAATTTCATTGTTTCTTAAAGTAGAATACAGAAATCTCCACCACGATGCGATGTCGGTTTGAGCAGTACAAGCTACTTGGATTAGATACTATCCGTGGAGTGATACATGCTCGATCTATAAATTATATCGGCTCTAAATATAAATGAACACTTTCACACAAGTTCTACTATAGTAATAACCAATTACAAACTGTACTTGATTAGCCACAAAATGCTGGATCATTGAAAAAACTGTAATTTAAATTATACCTCAGAAGTTTTGCAAGTAACGCAAAGATTTATTACAAATTTAGTCAAGAGTCTCCCAATAGTTTTAACTTTATTAGTAAAAAAAAGGGCATAATTGGCTCTCGTGACATCTGTACAGTATGATTTTGGTTTGGAGAACGGTATAAGTTACTTACTAAATTACTAAAACTATTTTTAATATATTCATGCCGGTACATTAAGGCATGCTGTCTCCAGCTGCCACGTTTGATAGATATTATCAATACCTATTGAATAATACAAATAATATAATAGAATTTTATCATTGTTGGCCGCAAAGGAATAAGTTTGAATTTTTTCTACTTTTCCTCCAACAAAAATCAGGGTATATATATCGATGCGTGTTTGGATTACATCATTCGTAGCCCAATTTGTTTGTATATTAGCAGGTACTTATTTACAGTTTCCCAAAGAACGCCCGAACGTACTAATCGTACATCCTTTACTTGAAGTCTCCTTCAATGTCCCAACGGGATGAGGTCATGATGATAGTGAATATGAAGGTGTGTGACCAATCTAAACTCTTAGCCCTAACTTAAGCCTAAATAATAAGATCCTGGTGACAGTTGGGATGGATCCCCCTGTGGTAAAAAAAAAATACCCATGGTGCCAGCCCTGGCTACGAATCGAGCTCGGGACCGTTAGTTTGGAAGCCAGGAGCGCTGACCACTATACCATGGCGCCGGTTATCCAACGACATAACGTAGCTCTTTTGCTGGTGTATGCTGAGTTTACTGTACCTGTTAGTTGTTATCATCACTCATCAGAGTATTCATACGCCAATTATAAACCAAAATGTATTCCCATGTGAGGTATGTGGATTACAATGCCAACACTCCATGACACAGCACTGGCAATCACATTGATGTGAGCTCATGTAATTATTATTAAAAAAGACAAGTATAAATACGAGCAAGAGATATGTGCGCCTACGACAACATCTCTAATAATTTTCACAATTCAGGGAAATTTAAATTGTACTCTACAATATAATGTACTTTATTAATGATGAATTATACAATTTACGTATTTGAACTTACCAGTGACAATACCGCCACAATAATGCATCCTGTTTTCAAGAAACAGCAATAACAGCTTTTCTCTAGTCTCCACAACGCCATTTATTAGTTTGTTATTCAGAAACCGTTAGTTGGAAACCTAGAAAATAACATTTAAAAGAGGTATTAAAACACTTTGTTAATTGTAAAATGTGTAGCCTTAGTCTACTATTAATTATTAAGTGTCAATTTTATTTTATTTAGGTGTTCGATGTGTTATTATTATTATTATTATTATTATTATTAGCACCACTTCTTACTACCCGTTCGAGTTATACGCATTTACGCTCATGTGTAATGGTAGGGTGATTGTGAGATGAAATGAAGGACCTACAGTTTAACGTGGAATCCGAACCATGGTGGAGGCCTGGCATTCCCCACATTCACAAGATGTCTTGTCAGAGGTGAAGGAGGGGTTTGGTAATCAGCTAAATCTGTGCCGGGACCGAGGATTGAACCCCGGCCGCCAGCACATAAGTCTGACACCTTACCCCTAGACCGCCAGGTCACCCTGTTCAATGTGGAATTTTTAACTGGCTATATTAAAATACGATTTAAAAACCAACTTTACTCTAGGACAGATCACACAATACCGTGGTCGTCAACACTTCACTGTTAAAGGGGAGGCCTCGATTTCACAAACGACTACTTTTTTAGACTGACTAACTAACTGACTAACTAACTGACTAACTAACTGATTGACTGACTAAGTAGACAAATGCATTACCGAGTAAGATAAGGTGCTTGGCAGATAATTATTATTCATACCAATCAAGTATTCAGATATAATCTATTAAATTCTTATTAAAACGAATTGAGAATAACTGAAATGTATTAAGAGCAACAATATAATATTAAGTACAAATGTTAAAACCTTCTTCAAACAGCTAGAAGACAATCAAAAATGTATCTTCCTTACATCGATCATAAGAAAAAGTTAAACGAAACAATAAAACTGTTATAGAAACATAGTGAGAAAAAAAAAAGAACATCACATTTTACCAAAGAGCATATATTAAATAACAGATACGTACAGAAACATTATTAGTTCTGTGCATTCAACAATACATTTCCTTGACCTGTATTTAAAAAATGTTTTTGCTTATAACCAAAGAGCATACAAGAAATCATAAACGTATATAAAAAATAATATATTTGAAATATATATTAATTTAGGCTTTAACTAGTAAGATATTGGTCTAATAAAATGTATTTTCAAATTAAAGTGTTTTTTTTAATCTTTAGTAGTTCTACAACTTTTCGATTATAGGTTTTTTCATATCTCAAATCTTTGCAGAAATGTGATCAAACTTGGAGATATATATTTATGTAAAAAAACCTCTACCGAGATAGATACAAACAGATAGACAACATCGCGAAAACCACGTTAAGGTTTCAGGGGGGCAACTTTTGGTGGCACAAGATATTCTTCTCTTCTCAATTTTCCTGTAACGGTGTTCAGAGCTCCTAATGCCATAAAGTAAATAGGTAGATATGTATTTATATTATTTAGTTAGTTATGATCTTTGGTGTAGTGTTTTTACAACAATGTATATACCTATTGTTTCGTGAGTTTCTATTATTTAAAAAGAAAATGAAGTTTATTGTTAAACTCTTTGTAGTCACAAATGTTCTTCCTTTCTTATTGTTTCTGTAAAGCTGTATGTTAATTGAGTTATGCATTTTGGTGGAATATATTGATGCTGTTTTTACTTTTTCTCAGTCTAGGGGTAAGGTGTCAGACTTCTGTGCTGGCGGCCGGGGTTCAATCCCAGGTCCCGTCACAGATTTATCTGATTGCCAAACCTTCCTTCACCTCTAACAAGACATCTTGTGAATGTGGGGACTGCCAGGCCTCCACCGTGGTTCGGATTCCACGTTAAATTGTAGGTCCTCCACTTCATCTCACAATCAACCTACCATTACACATTAACGTAAGTGCGCATAACCCGAACGGGTAGTAAGACGCGGTGCTAATAATAATAATAATACTTTTTCTCGACCCATTGGAAAGAGAAGTATTGTGATTGTTTAAAAAATCTAACTCGAGATTTTGATCAATGTTGACGTTTCATTACCCCCTGAAACAAAAGAAAAGGGGGGGAGGGGTCTACGCAATACCGTATGTCTGTGTGTACCTTTGGCTAGATCCGAAACTATTTTACCGATTGGCCTAAAACTTGGGATCTGGGGTTTTCATAAAGGCCCTACCGAAGAGTTTTAAGAATTAAGTATCAAAACCTAAATTTAAGGGACAAAGTAGAAAAAATCAATTTTCTTGAGATTCGCTATAACAATTTTGATTAAATTATATATCTATACATTATTAATCGCTATAAAAAAAAAGATGTAAACGCTCATTTTCTCATAAAAATTACTTTTAGGGTGCCTTACATAAGGTAATTTTCCAATTTTTATTATTCCTCCGCAACTAATTCAGATACAAAATAACTTATCATTGGAATGTTAAGAGACATAAATCTTTTATTCAAAATATTTTTTTAAACCAATATTTTCTGAGCTATAAGCAAATATATATATTTTTAATTCAGTCCTTTGGAAATAAATTTGATTCTAATGCTCTTTGCTGGACAAAGATATTTCTCTTTTATCAATTTTTCTGTAATGTCCTAATGGCATATATTACTTGTGAAACAGTGTATATTATTTAATTTATGATCTTTGATGTACTGTTTCTACAGCAATGTATAGATCTATTATTTAGTTTAACAAATCTTACGAGTTTTTAGTAAATGTATTTCTTTTTAATAAAAGCAGGAGAAAGTTTGTGCGGTTCACCGTTGGCCTACCATTTATTTAAATAAATAGAGTAATGACGTTAATCGGACATTGGTGTGACTTTTAAAAGTTTATTCAATATTAACCTGAGTTTTAACAACTTAATGTGTCTTCTATATAGCTTTTGAATAGGCCTGTGTAGAAATGTGAAAAAGTATCGATAATTTACTAATATTTGTATTTTCCTTTCGATACTAGTTTTTTTTTACTCGAGACTCTTACAAATATTAATACTCACACTCCTGTATCAGATCTGTATCGAAAGAAACAACTTTTTGTTATCTTAATTCATGCTGGGCACAATTGTTTACTGGGGTGGACTGTGGATAAAGAACAAATTACACTTTTAATTCACTCATAGGGTGACCTGGTGGTCTAGGGGTAAGGTTTCGGACTTCTGTGCTGGGGGTCCGGGGTTCAATCCTTGGTCCCGGCACAGATTTATCTGATTACCAAACTCTTCCTTCACCTCTGACAAGACATCTTGATGAATGTGGGGAATGCCAGGCCTCCGCCGTGGTTCGGATCCCACGTTAAACTTTAAGTCCTCCATTTCATCTCACAACCACCCTACCATTACTCATTAGCGTAGGTGCGTATAACCCAAACGGGTAGTAAGACGCGGTGCTAATAATAATAACAATAATAATTCACTCATTATCTGCCTGGCATCATGTCTGCCGACGGGTCGACTGGAAACCAGTCTACTTATTATTATTATTATTATTATTATTATTATTATTATTATTAAGCACCGCGTCTTACTACCCGTTCGGGTTATACGCATTTACGCTAATGAGTAATGGTAGGGTGATTGTGAGATGAAATGGAGGACCTACGGTTTAACGTGGGATCCGAACCACGGTGGAGGCCTGGCATCCCACGCATTCACAAGTTGTGATTAATACACTTCTTGTCAGAGATGAAGGAAGGGTTTGGCAATCAAATAAATATGTGCCGGGACCGAGGATTGAAACCCGGACCTCCAGTACAGAAGTCTGACATCTTACACCTGTAACACCAGCTCACCCTAACGTCTACCCCTTCCTTTATCAATGAGCAAGGTCATCACAAGATAAACAAAATAAACTTTTTGTAGAACTCAATCGTTATAATTTTCAGTGTTTAAATAAATATTAAAATACAATTATTATGCAAAAGTTGAAATTAAAATTACTAGTTAAAAAAAAATATTTTTCCAGTTTAAAATTTCTATACCGATACTTACTATTATTGATTCTTTTCTTTCAATACTAGTACGGTATCGATATTTTTCTTCCTATACTTTTAATTAGTACAGTATCGATACTTTTCTTTCGATACAACATCCCTAAGCCTGTGTACTGAGTGACGTCACAAGCTCAGCCACTCAATCGTCTCTCTCCCTCTGACTCTACCTTCTATTATATTTACATTAAGTTTGTTTTCTATTTACACTATCATTTGTCAATGTATTGGGTTGTTCTGAAGTTACTGTACACAACACAATATTTGTTTATATAATAAGGTTTATTAAATTTACTCAATAGTTATTACTTATTAATTAATTGTCTTGTTATCGAATTATAGTACCCCACTTCCCATATTATTGTTTAGTACTGAATTATTAATCAATGTGGCAACCTGTCAACTAAGATGTGTTGCAAATACTAACGAACGCTGTGCTATGGTATTTCGGGGGAAAAAATAATACGTCGAAATAGGTACCAAGGTGCAAAGTTGAGTAAGAGTAGTTTAAAGGTGACCTGGTGGTCTAAGGGTAAGGTGTCAGACCTCTATGCTGGCGGCCGGGGTTCAATCCTCGGTCCCGGCACAGATTTATCTGATTACCAAACCCTTCCTTCACCTCTGACAAGACATCTTGTGAATGTGGGGAATGCCAGGCCTCCACCGTGGTTCGGATTCCACGTTAAATTGTAGTTCCTCCATTTAATCTCACAATCACCCTACCATTACACATTAGCGTAAGTGCGTATAATCCGAACGGGTAGTAAGACGCGGTGCTAATAATAATAATAATAATAATAGTAGTTTAAATTTACACATGTCCTCCAATTTATTTTTATTCCTGTCCCTTTCTTATATATTCATGTATTTGTGTGTTTTAATGTGTTGATTCCTTTACTTTCTTCAATGTTCAATATAATGTGTCTCAAAAAGCTAAAAAAGGGGTTACTAAAAGAGTTATTTTGAAATAATAAAACGGATCTTCGGCCTTATTATTTTTCTTTTCAATTTTTGTTGTTTTTTAAATCCTAATTTTTTATTTAAGAGCTTTAAGATCCGATATAATACTGATTTTTAAAACTGCTTAGTGAACATGGTGTTAATAGCACTTACACAGGAATAGCTGAGTCTTTCACACCTCCCCCCTGTTTGGATGTTGAGATGCTGGCTCACACAACACACATCCTGCGAGTGGGTCATTAGCACCTCCAGTTGTCGTTGTTTGAAACATTTTTTTTAAATAGATGAACATACAAAATTCAATAAGCTAACAAATAAGCAGTGTCGCTGTGGCTCTGACACTGTCGCTGCGGCTATAGCCGCAAACACTGCCCAGTGCCGCGACACGAACCGCCATCACCTCGTGTCATGTGTGGAAACTGATGTTCCAGCCGTAGTAACTGTCGCAGCTTGGGCAACAAACCTCAAGGCGGCCACCTCGGTCAACGATAAAGTATAAATCTCTGTAAGGCCACACGGTTTAAAATAGCGTATTCTGTGTTTTTTTTCTGGAACTACTCTATTCTATCTAAGCCTATACTATCTTTCACCCCTTCACCTACAATCATCCCTTGTCATATCAATAAGAAAGAGGGGAAAAGGAAAACAAAAGGTCTTATCTCAATATGAAGAGGAAAACTCGCCGCTATTCCTCAAATATCTTAAAAGAATTTGTTGTGAGCCTATCAAAAAGTTACTGTATTTGTTAGAGGAATATTAAATGATCTATAACCCTTTTTCATCAAGCTCAAATATAATAACTCATATATCCGTAAATATGATTAAAAGTTCGTTGAAAATGAGCTAATGCCGCAGTTGCACACATATCTTAAAATTCTCTGTTGTGAACCTATCAAAATTCTACTCTATTTGTTAAAGGAAGACTGAATAATCTAGAATATTTTTTCATCAATCTCCAAGATAATAGCTCATAGATCCATAAATATGTTTGAGAATGAGCTAATGTTGCATTTGCACACATTGTGTTCTATAAATAAAACTCAAAACATAGGGTTGCAAACGAAAGAGGGCTTTGTTGAAAGCTGTAGACTCTTCTTTAGCGTAAACCATATTCTGAAATAACGCATCATATAATTAAATACAATCGCGTTCGTTATAACTGAAAGTCTGGACGGCGATTTATTGCTTACCGAGACGGCCCCCTTAAGACCATATAAAAGGTTTTTACAAAGGTTGAGTTGCACAAATAAAACTTGAAATAGATACATATCTCATATTTACTATCGAGGAGTTACTGAGTGAAACCTAATGTTTATTCACGGCAAACATTTATATGTTATTGCAATACTTTACACAAAGAGAATAATATATTTTACATATTATAATAACAGTATAATTATTTTTAGTAAAATATTTAGTACAAAACAATGTATTCACACAACATAATGTATGTATATACTATATTAATAGCCTACATAAATAAATATATAACTTGAATTTCTGCCAAGGACACTTTTTAAAATATATCACATGAGCTTACCAGCGTTCACCTGAATTAATTCATACACGCATAAACATTATGTCTATATAAGTTTTAAATATGTTTTAGTGACGTCATAACAGTAAATGTTATATCAAAATAAATTATATAGGCCAACGTGAACAGTCAACAGTCACGTCTTACTTCTGATTAACTCATAGTAATATTTTTAATAATTAAAACAAATCGTAAAACTACATATATATACATAGTATGTTCGGAAGCTCATAGCCCAAACTGCGCATATGGTTTGCTTGAATCAAAAGCATTACAAAATTTATTTACACTTACAACCAGAAAACTATGCTAATACCAATAAATTATGTCCAAAGTTTCGGTGCACAGCGCCGGGATAGCAAACCTATTCAAACTTGCGTGTACTACAGGTTGCACAGGAGCTAGGCGCGTGCCACTACACTCCTCGACATATTTGAGTACAGGAGCAGAACATAATAATAATAATAATAATAATAATAATAATAATAATAATAATAGAAAACAACACACCATTCCATCTAGAAATGCGAATACATTCTGAGGATCATCATTAAAGGTCCTACATCACAGAAAGTTATTGTCAATATTACAAGTGTAGTGCCATGCGCCTAACTTCTATGCAACTTGTTGTATACGCAAGCTTGAACAGCTTTGCTCTCCTCACGCTGTACGCCGAAACTTTGAACACAATTTAATGGTACTATCATAGGTTTCCGGATGTAAGTGTTTATGAATTCTGTATTACTTTTGGTTCAAACAAGCTATAAGTGCAATTCGGGCTATGGGTTTCCAAACAATCGGTATATCCCATATACATTATACAATAGGAGTGGTAGTTAGTGACAGATAGAAAAAACTACAAGATCTACTCTCATGTAACCATTCAGCAAACCATATGCTCTCCAAGACCATATTCTGTTGATTTGTTGTCGCTTTTGGCAGTTAGATTATTCACAACAAACAATATGTTTTTCTTTGAACCTTGTTTTTTTTTTTTTACCGTCATTTACCACCATTTCTGGACTCTCGATAAGCTATGCTGATGAGCAAACAGATTTATGTGCCTTTCTCTCTGATGTATAAGTTAATCAGTGTTGATTTAGGTACAGGCATGTAAATGTTACAAACAATATAATAACCACTTGTTTTGTTTTTTTTCCACACCAATTAATTTAATGAATAATTTAAACAAAATACCTTCTATAATAATTATTACTAACTATGGGAACTTTGAATCATCGAATCCTTAAGGAGATACGAGATTCGAGAAGTTGAGTAAAATATTGAATTCGAAATATATGGGTAGAGGGGAGGAATTTAGTTTGAATTTGTTTTAGAGCTCTTGAATTGTAAATTAATACGAGTAGTTTAGCCTAGCGTAATTTTAAAACAACCGTAGGGCCTACTAACCATTCTTCAGATTAATAATGTACCACTTTACTGAATATATATTAACAAAATAAAAACATTTAGTCAGTATTTTTACTGTCATAGCAACTTAAGTATTAATATAGTAAGGTAAAGATTTTATGTTTAACGTATTTTATAATATTCAGATCTGAATTTGAGATTCGAGACTCGTAGATAAATTGGAGATTCAAATTTGTAATTTTAGAATTTGTAAAAAATCAAATTCGACCCAGTTTTAATTATTGTTACTACTGAGGTATATCCTCACCAGTGATCACAGAGTCTAATAAGTTGTTTTCACAATAGATTGGATTGCCAGTGATAGAGCTGTTGATATTAGAACTTCAGTAGGATGGAATGGTAGGATGGAATGGAGTAGTTTTCACCTTTAAACTTTCTCATTCTCTGTCCTCGTCAATGAAGAAGAAATTCATCTAAAACACTTCCCTTATATTAAACCATTAATAACCCTAGAATTAGAGTTGAAAGAATTAATTGTTATTATTAAGTACAAAATTCAAACCCAATAATATTTATTGCAAAGGGGGCGAAATGTTAGTTCCCATACATTTTCTCACGCAGGCCTAAGTGTAGCTTTTTTTTTTTTCTTGAGAATGAATCCTTAGATCTTTTGTGCTTTCTCCATTCGATACAAATTGCTCTCCTGCCACGTGGTACCCCCTTTTCTCAGCCCCTCTGCCTCACTTCCAAAGTGTGTGGAGCCCCGAGCCGCATAGTTCTTATTTGAAAATAGATAATTTAAAAAAATACTTGCAATCTTTTCACTAACTCTTGCAGTAAAATTTGTTCAAAGTTTATCAGAAGAAACATTCTTGATGCGTTCGTGATAACAATCATTATTTTCCTAATAAAATGTATGCAACTTCTTAACAACACCTACCATTGCGCACTCTTTATCGAACTTTCACCCCGAACTCTATCAAATTATTTATAAATAAATTAATATGAGTCATTATTTCATTTGACTTTATCACAATTACATGGCTTGGACTTGTGGTTCTTCCTGCTGGGCCGGTTCCTCAACTCGTAGCAAGGTCAGTTACCGAGTCATTCCTCTCCCCCCCACCCATGCACCTGAAAATTACAGAGGCTTAAACTGTTAAACTTCTTTCTTTTTTAAAAAAAAATCGATTGTTCTTGTAAGAATGTTTTGAATTAATTGTTGGCAAATATGTTTCGGATAGCCTCAGTTATCTTAGGGTAAAGTGATCGTCTCAGGATTAAACGTTCGTGGGTTCAACCCCGGCTGAGATCGACGGATTTTTACCGAGATGAGAAATCGTAGCACAATTTCCTTCGGAAGGGGAAGTAAAACCTGTCCCACGTCGAATATGGTTCGCTCATATGAATTCAGTGTGAGGAGGGGGGGGGGGGGCAATGTGGAAACTACCGTACTTTCCGAACTTCCCTAAGGAATGTTCTT
>CABFOV010000714.1:94051-142600 GCA_902141375.1 Timema poppense
GGGGGAGGGGGGGGGGGGGGGCAATGTGGAAACTACCGTACTTTCCGAACTTCCCTAATGAATGTTCTTTCTGCCAGAGGATACGGACGGGCGGCGCTAACTAGCCAAAGAGTTAGCTGCACGTGCTGCTCTGGGTGGACGGGAAACACATCAAGACCAACCTTAAGGTTGTAGACTCGATTATTTATACGATCGGTAAAAATATTTTAATTAGTTTTATAATTTAATGTAGAGACAAAATTTAAGTAAACACAATGTTTTTCCACTTTTTTGTATTAAAGTTGTCCAAATTAATTAAATCATAAAGAGATAGTAATCAAATTGCGATCACTATTGAAGGATTTTAAAACAAAATGAAATTTGTTTATGGGAGGGAAATTTAAAGTCATATATTTGTGGGGATGTGTACATGGCTGCACTAGACCGGGTAGGTAGTGATCTTGTGATTATATGCGGCGTGTGGGTCTATCTCGGAGTATGGCGGGGGAGGAGGGGAAGTGGGAGGTGGCTGTGTGTAGGACGGGGGATCCAGGGCTTGCTCGTAGGGTGGGGGTAACGTGCTCAACGGTAAGGTTGGTGGTAAAGGGCGTCTGATGAGCGGCGTCAATGGCTGACGGCCCTGGTAGATGACAGCCACCGACTCTGTAGCGTTCGCCCGAACTCTAGCACACGGTCTCTCCTTCAACTCCATGTAGTGGCTGTAGACGACCAGCAGCATGTAAGCAAATAGAGCTGGAACACAAGCATTCGAGTCCTATTTCACGAGCGTAGAGGATTTAAAATACGATACGTTTTTATAGCCGCTTAGTAACCATTTGGGTTACACGCATATTAACTATAACTAGGATAACATGTTAAGAATGAGGAAGGTTGTGTTTAAAAAGAAGTTTACCCGTATCTACGTGGAGGGAAAGTGGAAAACCATTCAAGAAAAAAAACCTGTCAGTACACCCAGCCAAGATCCTAACAACCATCCCCCTGTCATCGGGGGTCCAGTTCAATGTGAAAGTGACGTGCTAGCCCAGTGGTCCGGCCCGCCGACTGATTTTATTTGACCAGCAAAATATTTAGCACACAGACAAATAATGAGGGTTCTGATTTTGATGACATGTCAACATTTTTTTCGGGTTCGTCACATACAATGCTCAAAAGCAGAATTTTAATCGCCCTCTTAGTGTAGTGGTCAGTGCACCTGGCTACGATCCTAAGGGTCTTGGGGTCGATTTCAAACTAGTATCTTGGGTATTTTTTCCCGAAAGGGGAACTACCCCAAAGGCCACCAGGGTTGAGTTAATCAGGATTAAGTTAGGTTTAAGCGTTACTACTGATTCCACACCATCATACTCACTATCAACATCACCTTATCTCATCGGGACATGTAAAGAGAATCCACTGAAAGGCTGTACTATTAGTACGTTTGGGCGTCCCCTTGGCAATGTCACATTAGTATCGGAAAATATCTTCTCAAATTCGGCTACCGTTGATGTAGCCCAGACACGCAATAATTTTATAGTACGTAAATTATGTTCCTGATATTGCTGTAGGTCATTTTTAAGTCATTTTAAGGTATTCATGTAGAGTAAATATATCTTTAAATACTATTGATATTTTATAAATGTACACATATCACACATCATTTTTTTTTTCATCAGCCAGTTGTCGAAATAAGAAGATAAGATAGACAATGAGATTTGAATCCTCTTCACTTGTATGATTGTAAAATACACGTTCTTTGTTGAGACTGCAACTAAGCTGGAGAGGTTGACCTTGGGAGGGGTTAGGTAGCTATTACTTCTAAAGCAGATATTTGGGAAACAATATTATATTTAGCAGAATGCAAAAGTTTAGTAATAATATACTTTTTATTGCATTTTAAATTATTAAATTGTACATACATGTTTGATTTAGTCGTATGCATTTATTATGAGTTTTTGTTCATATTTTAAGGTCTTTTTTGAAAATTTTGAGTCTTTTTTTTATAGAAATATAGGTAATTTTTGGATCATATTTAGATCATAAAAATCAGGGCCTCGCTAATTACTATATGAGAAATATAAAGTTGACACTTATTGCTCGAAATTTGTTTCCATACCGGCCCACCACCATTATTTTTTCAAGCTATACAGCCCGCGATATCAAAAAAGGCTTGCTTCCCCTACCTTAGACCATGCATCCACTGAGGAGGGTGATACGAACTATTAATGTTTATAAACGAAACTCCTTGCAGCAGAGTCTGTACTCTATTTTGATCTAAGCTCTCTAAAATGATGTATGTGCTACAATTTCGGTTAATAGAATTGCCTGGGGTTTTTTATTAGTCACTTTGCTTATCGATGTAATTTGTGTACAGTGAGTGTTCGATTGGTTTTCAGCAACATACCCTAAATAAAATAGTGCAATAACACAACAAACAACTTATCACTGAGGGGAGGGAGAGATTTTAAACTGATATAGGTGTATCTTATTTTAAAACGAAACTGGTGCTCTTGGACCAAAGGTATATTCTACCAACAACGTTAAGGTTTTAATACTGTTAAAAAGTTGTATTAATCGTAGCTCACTTCGGTGATCGCATAGCCTGAGGCATCACTGTCGCAATTTAATAGACTGCTGATGATGAGGAGATTGGCAGGTGTCTTGAGGGTTTCGACCTCGGTACTCGCCTCAGGGCCCGATGTTCATAGGTTCCAACCCAGCTGGCGTCAACGGATTTTTCTTGAGCAATAAACATCCGTAGCACAACTTCCTTCGCATGGGAAGTAAAGCCGCGGGTCAAATGTCGACTGTGGCACGTAAAAGAACACGGGAACGTATATTGTGAGAATATCTTTTCCCGGCAAAATTGGTAGCCCTTTTCGCTCTAGCTCATAGAAATTCTCGTGTGCTGATATAATCAGTAGGTTCAGAAAATATACTTTAATTACCTCAAATAAATTTATTAAGGATGGCTTTAGTTTTCTCTTTAAGCAGATACATGTACACTTCCTATGCCTTTAACGTTCCTCATCCTTAACACATTAGCGTAATTATTATGTGTGTGTACAACCCAAACGGGTAGTAATTTGCGCTGCTAAAATTAGACTTTATTTAAATATGTTGACTACTGTTAATATTTAAAACTCTAAGAAGGTTCACAAAAAACAAATAAGCCTGTACTTACGAAGATTTACAAATCCGACGAGGAAAATGGCTTTACCTCCTTTGGCTTTGGTAAACATCTTAAACAGGCCGTAGAACATGACGACGACGTTGGCTGATGTCACGAGGGTGTAGGTCAACAGCCACGGGACAAGGTACGATGGTCGGCTCTGGATGGGGGAAAAGAAGAATCATTCTGGGGTCAGATCTTTGCTGACAATCCTTTTATTAGAGATCAACTTCATTCTCACATTTGGCTATAAATTAATCTGAAATGTATCTCTAAAATTGGTAACGCGAGATCACTGTTTATAAGGGAACGGTGAAACATATCATCCCAGTATTTTAGTCGATATCATGATACTAATAATGATAGTAATAATAATATTGTCTTTATTTTGGTTAAATTAAGGCCAGGGAATTTTCTTACACCAAACCACATATTTTTCATGCATGGTCATACTCATACTCAATACAGTTTGATTAACTACCAATTAGCGTATAACCCGAACGGGTAGTAAGACGTGGTGCTAAATAATTATAATAATAAAACAATAATAATATAATAATAATAAACTACCAATTTCTAAAGTTTAGTCATCAAACCTGAGAACACCCTGTATAGTGTATAAGCCTACAATGGGGGTAAAGAAAGAAACTCCAGTATTGCCGGTTTGGATTGAACTTCAGCATTCCAGGTCACAGGTGTACATCCTACCTGCCAATTTAGTCGATTGAATGGAGGGAGCAGAAATTATTTTACGACTACTTTTGGCTACTTCCCTATAGGAGCGTGAGTTTCAAGTTAATCCAGGCGCACTAAACCCTTATTTCCACAAGGTTTATGACCCTCGGGTCATGTTGTTAGTGGACATGGTATTATTTCCAAAATTGTATTTTAGTGTGACTAGCTAAGGAATTTTTCAAGTTTTTTTAAATATATTTAGGCTTATTCTAAAACTGTAACTAAGGTGCATTTTTATTATGATTTTAACTCGAAACAGTAGCTTCTAAAAATCTAAGTTACTTTTTTTAATTCATATTTTATCACCGCGTCTTACTACCTATTCAGGTTATACGCTTAAGTATTAATTACGCTAATGGACCAGGAATTGGGAAGGTTGAATTTAGAGGAAGTGAACCCAGGTTTGTTTGAAAGGAGAGGGTGCAAAACCATTTAGGGTAAAACCACTCCCAGTTCACCCGACCGAGATTCGAACCTCAATCTCCCCATCCTTGGCAATCTAGCTGAACACGAAATTAGCGCATTAGCTAACTACGCCATCGAGGTGGGTGTTAAGATCTGTAACCAACTATAGACAACTCGTAATCTTAACTTACCATACTGGTGCCCTTGAGCAGTGAAATATTAGCTGGTAGCAGTAGAACTCCATTGATTATCAACATCGCGGTCAAAGCTGCTTGGTAGTCAGCTGTAATTTAAATAAAGTAATAATTTAAATTTTGAAGATTGTATGGGATATATTTATAACAATGTGTAATTAAAATGTATGATGACAAATTAAGTAAATAAAATTTAAAATATAATTCAAAATTAACTTTTATTGCCAGTATTAAATTAAAATGAGTAATCCAAAAATTTGATTTTTAATTGCAAATAAATGTTTATCAGCTCATTCTACTACCTTTTCATGTTATACGCATAAATTATAATTACTCTAATGGGGTAGGATGAAGAAGGAAGCATTTTAGAGGTAATCTACCCATATTTGCGTGGAAGGAGAGTAATATAACATTTTGGAAAAAAAACTCACTTCAGAATCAGATTGGGTTGTATATTTTAGTAGGGTAAAATTATTATTGATTCATCATAGCGAGATCCTGTTTTAACTTGACCAAATGGTATATTGTCTGTATGTTTATTCCGCGATATATGTCAAATTCGTGGACCCGATTTAATGAAATTTGGCAAGGGCTTTTTTTAAATCTAGGCCGAACGATGTATGCACTGGTCATCCGTTTTAATATGGTGGCAAATCAAAAGATTTTTTTTTTTTTTAATGTTGGCATATTATATTGCAAGACTGAGCTCTCAAATCATGGGAATGACATTTGTTCTCTATGAATATAGTATAATTTATTTTATGTCTAAGTTTACCAGCGAGAAAAAATATCAACTTCAAATCCAAATAGATATCATAAAAAATATTTAAACTTGAAATTTAAAGATAAGTCTTAAGTCTGCAATAACGATAAGAACATGACAAAATAAATTAACATGTTGCACTTAAAATTGTTTTTAATAGAGGGTATACTTTTTCCACAACTATTAATTTAAGTCATATCGTTTTATCTGTGTTCTAACTTCTAATGAATACAGAAATATGGACTACGGTGAAGCGCCTATTTCGAGCTGCATTACCAGCAACTCGTTTTTCGTAGGATGACTTCAAAGTGGAAGGTAACTTAAGCGTAAATTATATTTAGGCTATAGTCCAATTACCGTCCCCAAACTTGGCCTATTTAATATCCCCTTACACCTCACAAATCTCTCGTGACCCACCTGGGCTAATGTCGCAACACGCACTCCTTACCCCATATCCTTATGACCTTCAGTTTTTTATTTGTACCAATAATAATTGAAGTAGGTTAAAGGCGTTTCCAGCTTGAAAATTTCAAATCTATAGAGCGAAGCAGGCTGCATCTGAACTTGACACACCTAAGCAGTCTAAGCACTAAACACACTTAAACACCAATGTACGAAATGGAAATAGAGGGAAGAAAATGAGCCGTTCACACTGTGAGGCCTTTTGTATATCTACTGATAAATCTTCCCCTCTTCCTCTGACGTGTTTACACGGTCATTATACACTATTTACACCTTGAAAACATAAACTTGCTTTTTAAAATTACATTTTCCTTGTTTCTTATTCTAGATAGACAAATTGCACCATTGAATATTTTTTAAATTCACATCCTGGCAGGAAGACTCCTACAGGCCATTTTCTTGACAAAGACAAATAGCCTAAGTTGTAGAGGATTTATATAAAAAAAAATACGTTTGCAATAAAACTTCTTCAAGATAAAAATAATAATAATAATGTTGTGAAGTTATAAATAAATTTAGAATTATTTAAAAATTGATGGTCTTTGTTTCCACGTTGTAGTATCTTTAAAACTCGCTGGATATAACATAAATTCCTATAAATGTGAAACCTTATGTTGAGATCCCGTGACTTCATAGGGGGGCAACTTTATTACCATATAGGAGTAAAATTATATTAGCCTATCATAGCATTTAATTGTTTTTAATATATTTTATTTATTATAGCAAGAAAATAGCTATAAGATTTGGAAAAATTGTACCCAATAACTTTATTATGTGCATGAAAGTGTATTTATACACTAATGAATTTATAAAGTTATGAATTTAAAATTCATCGTCATTAATAACATTAGTAATTCAACTGTTTCTAAAAATATACTAATCCGTGAATGACACCTACAGTCTGATTTAGATAGGAAGGAACTTTTCGACAGTTATAAAAGTTTCTAAAACAATTCCCAAATATTTTTAAATGAATTCAGGTGATCTGAAACTCTCCCTTTTAACATATAATGAAATAATAATAAAGTAATGTTTTGTTGGCTACAAACAAAAGTTTGTATTTTATAAATGTCTACTCCTTCCAAAATCTGGCTGTATTATTATTTTCCGGTCCATGCCACTTCGATTAAATTTCTTCCGTCATGCCTACAACTGTAAAGTCTGAAGCAATTTAATCGACATGACTCTAGATTCTGAAAATAACAATAATTTCGATTCAAAAAACCGGCTGTTAAAGCCTTCAAAAACAAATACTAGTAGTGGCGTTTAAAAACTCACGAGCATAATATTTGTCTGTTTGGGCTGGGTGGGAAGGTGGTGTCATCAAAGCGTATGCGATCCGAAACGACGATATCATCACAGATACCTGGTTGAGATTAAAACACATTCAGGAGTTTTACTCGAAATATGAGTTTGGGCGATATTAATAGTCAGACTTAGTGCGTCTCGAGTGCGGCTCGAAACCAAATATAAGACGACGTCTACCTAGAACTCGAATGGAATGGTCCAGTTTTTTCATATGAAATATGGTATAAAGCCTAGTACACAGTGTGGTATGATCTTCCTTCAGATATACGCCAATAACCGATATTTCCCGTGTGTTTGGTTGTGAAAGATAAAAAAAAATGTTAACAGTGCCTCGGTCTCCCGCCTCTAATGGGAAACATCGCTCGGTGTGGACCCACGCGCAAACCTCGGTGGGTTAACTTTTGAATTTTAATCGGTTGATTTATATTCCTCATCCTAGTAGCAGTAGCTTGGTAGTGTTGTTGGGGTGATTTTTATTTTGCTTGTGGTTACTACAAATTTTTTAATGAGCATCCATCATTTGACGATAGTTCTGACCACAGTCACCATAATTCTCATCCCGTCTTATAAACTTCCTTTATCACTGACGTCTTTTTCGCTTTTGGAGACATTTAACTATTGTAAATGCCGCTGCAATGTCCGGATCCATCGCGAAAGGAACGCGGACTGGTGAGATGCGTCTGCTCGATGCGGACGCGTAACATTGGCGGAGACTTGTGTCCGGAAACAAGTTGATGTATACACGGCCGATGTTGCTTGAGTCTCTGGATACTTGTATCTGGCGAGTATCGACCAGTGGGTACTAGGGTACGCACTTGAGACGCACTAAGTCTGATTATGAATCTGGCCCATGTAAACATTACAATCGGAATCAGAACATGTCAATGAGTTCGTGAGCAATAACTTTTAGAAATAAGGTAAATATTAAATCTTTGCATGATTACCTTTAAATAAATTACCTATATAAAACTTAGAGATCTGAGCGAAACACTGAACATTTTACACAATGGAATTTAATAATAGAATGTTCCTTTTATTTTTTAAATATATTGTACCATGTTTTACTTGATGTTCGTGTTATGAACTAATTGCACTAGTGTGTTAGGGATGAGGATTGAATCTATGGGAAGTGTGCCCAAATTTGCATCAACAGAAAATGTAAAAAAACATTCAAGGAAAAAACCCGACTGGGATTCGAATCCTGAGTTCTCCATCCATAGTATTTCGAGAGTGATGCCTTTGACTATTCTACCACTGAAATACAGTTTCTAAAACCCTGAAATAAATTATTTAGATTCATTTCTAACATTCCTGCCATAAAGGGCGTAATCTAAGAGATAGGAGTGAGTAGAGTGGTTTAGGTAAAGTACGCCAGCTCTAGCGTGAATAGATAATGGGTAGCCCGCTAATAATAAATTAAAACCACTCTCAAGTGCACCCAGCCGAGATTTAAACCTTGACCTCTTCCATCACCGGCAACCCCGCATATTGTGGGCCTGTAATATTAGACCGCATGACAACCGGTGCAGGTAATACGTATGAACATGGGATAGAAACATATTTATTGTCTGTAACAACATGCTAGGTTGTGACGTAAATTGTATTTACCATATATTGATTGGGATATTAATTACTCTATCGGTACATCTTGTAACCAATACAAAGCTAAATACAGGACCATTCTATATTTAGTATACTTACAAGGAAAAACAATCCAATTACTGTACATCCAGTCTTCAAAGTACATCCACAGCAAAATTGGGTCAGCCTAGTCATACCGGTCATCTGGAACGTAAGATATGTATCTACATATTAAGGTACACTGCACACATACGGTGTTCAGAAACCTATAGCCCAAACTGCACATGTAGCTTGTTTGAACCAAAAGTAATACAAAGCCCCTGTAAGCTTACATCAGGAAAAATATGCTAATACCATTAAATTGTGCCCAAAGTTTCGGCGTACAGCACCGGGAGAGCAAAGCTGTTCAAGCATGCGTGTACAACAGGTTGCATATGAGTTAGTCGTGCGGCACTACACATCTCAACGTCTTGGAGCACGGCAGCAGTATATACAGCAATTAATAGTAAGCAACATACCAGTACGTCTAGGAATTCGAATACGTTCTGAAGGTCATTATTACATGTGCAGTGACACGAGCCTAACTTCTATGCAACCTGTTGTACACGCATGCTTGAACAGATTTTCTCTCCAGGCGCTGTACGCTTAAACTTTTAACACAATTTAATGGTATCAGCATAGTTTTCCGGATGTACGGGTATAGAGATTTTGTATTGTTTTAGGTTCAAAAAACTAAATGTGCAGTTTGAGCCATGAGTTTCCGAAAATGTTATATATCATTTTATTACATACAAGATCATACATAATACATCTAATGATTTGTTTTTTCCGTTGACGAGGAAGTAGGAGTTCCAATTCCGGCTGAGTTCCCCACCAATCTTCCACTAAAACGTGGATACACTTTCTCTAAATTATGCCCTTTTCATCTATAATCCTGGAGGATATTAAGGGGTCATTGTACTATCCACAAACCACGTAAAGTGTTGGGTTTTTTTTAATTTCAACCCCCCCAAGCATGTAACACCATGTAGAAATCTACTTTGACCTCACCCCTCTCTCCTAACCTATGTTATGTAACTTTTCACATCAGGAGTGAACGTCATTATTTCATAGGAAAGCTTTTTTGACCCTAAAAAATAACTCCTAAGGCACAAAACACAGAAAAACCACCACCCGACAATTAATGTGTTTGTTTCTGTCAATGAATATAGATATATGAAGTCGCTAGAGTAAGTGGTGTGTGGTATAAGGTGTTATCATAGCTTAACTTAGTTTGTAAGTCGTGTGCTGATATAATATGTGTTTACGAGTGCACGTATCATCAATTTTAAAAACAATACTTGTCAAAGATTATGTTAGTCTTGAAATCTAGTAAATAAAAGTAAATTTACTTTAGCTTATGGTTTTCAACTTACACCTTCCAGCCGCAAAGTTATATTTACCTACGAATTCTTAACACCGGGTTTATACTTATGCATAACGCATATAGCTAATAGCGAATAGTATTCGCTTTGGTGGTCGCATGATCTAAGGCGTCACTCTTGCAATAGACAATACTGCCGATGACAGGGAGTATTGAGGTTCAATTGCAGTTGGATGTACTGACGGTGATTTTTTCCTAAATTGTTTTACCCTTCCCCATCCACGCAAATGCGGGTACACTTCCTCTAAATTCAACCTTCCTAATCTCTATTGCATTAGGGTAATTACTAATTAGTGCATAGCCATACAACCCGAATGGGTAGTAGAACAAGGTGCTAAAAAAATAGCGAAAAATGCATAGTAAATATACGTATTGAGTTGAAACACATTATTTCCTATGATAACGTTCATAATCAATACATAGTGAATAGTGCACAGGGCATAAAGTTGATTTGACCTTAGATTTTTTTATGCTTTATGCATGTGGTAAAGCATAAATAAAAACCTCGAACTTGTGACGTATCAGCCAATGATAATGAGAGAAGATACTCTACCCAATTTAACGCCAGTTTATACATAAACAGAAAATACATTCTGCTAGTGTTTGAAATGCCTTGTGGAAGTCATATTTATTCGTTACTAACGATTTTTCTTTCCTTTAGCGTCGGTGTATACGATTGAAAATAAAGGTGAAATAGCTCAATTTTGATTCTGTTATTGATAAATAATATTTATGACAACAATAATATCAAAACATATCAATATCAAATCTGATTAAATGATACAAGCAACACTTAAATTAAATTAATTTTATGTTTCAAAAGATACATTTCAATGACTTTTATTTAAGTGAATCCTTAAATCAAGTATAATTCAAAAACTTATTTTGGGGCAAAGATATTAGGCCAATTTTCATGGGCAAAAATAATAGATTAAGTAAACACTATAATGGTTTATTTTCACTATAAGCTGTTGTATTAATGTGCACTGTATGATCCATTCACGGTAGGAATTACTCTCTGAAAGGTCTTTTTCACTACCAATATCCTACTATATAGTAGATTTATGGTAGGGAAAAAGGCCTTTCAGAAAACAATTCCTACGGTGAACAGACTTTATGTATTATTCTCTATTAGCTGTGCACAATTAGATCTATAGATCCAGTTTAAGATAAAACTTCCAAACATAAGCCAAAATGAAATGGCTGTAAGTATATTTCTGAGATCGAACCCGGGTAGTTGGGCCCCTTGACACATATTGACCAGCTACTGTGTGAAAAAAAAAAGTGCACTTTATTCTAGTAAACAAACTGATTTGAAGCTTGGTAAAGTGATGTGAGACACGCATGCGCATCAGTCAAATGTAGCCAAACGGAAATACAACAGGAATTCACTTACTTGTAATTAGTTGGAATTTTTTTTTAAAATATAAAGATATTTATTAACTTGTTACTGATAACATTAATGTTTTGGTTCTATGTTGTGGTATGAAGGTGCTAGTGGTATACCAAGTGACCAGGTAGGCAGATAGGGTAGGTGGCCGAGCCTGAGTAAGGTCAACCTGTAAAACTCCGCATATTGTTTCGTCACCCACCTAGCTCACTCTCGTCAATCAATATGTTGAGGTGAGTGGGGGGCAAAGCGACACGACATATTCGCGTCATACCGGCCAGGGGTGAGCTATACCTTCATTCAACCCGTCCCCGTGGATTACCGGCGAGACCACAAGTCTACGGGACCCTTGTTCGATACCGGTTGTATACGTGTTGGTGATGCTTTCTTACTATTATTGTTTTGTTTATTGCAGCCATCCGGGCTACCTGCGTACTTGCAATAATGGAGTAGGGATGAAGAAGGTAAAATGTATAGTAAATGTAGCCGCACTTGCATAGAGGTAATGTGGGAATTAAATTATGTAGAGAGAAAATCATCTCTGTACTATACACCCTGATTGGATTCGAACCTCACTCTCTCCGCCACCAGCTATCCGATCTAATAAAAGAGTGACGATTTTGAGTTTAGACAATTAGACCACCTAAGTGGTCCGATTGGTAAATATCTGCCCACTGGGGATGGGTATGTTGCATTAGGCGTACTGTCCTAGAAGTTAGTTTGTAAGCCGTGTACTGATAGATATAACCTCTATGTTTTAGGAAGTGAACGTTTAAGTCCCTCAAAAATAAAATAAAATTCCTCACACAGTGTGGCACTCCTCACAGTTAAAAATGAAAATTTGCCTGTAAGTTTTTCAGTCGGGAGATTCTCCACATTCCAAGGGAATATAATGTTTTTGCTAAGACCTAAAGGAAAATGTTATAAAATCTATACCTATAGTTGGTCTTCGGCTATTCTCCGCACCACAGCGGTAAGGGACACCGACTATAGGTTTTGGGGAAACTTGATTCGATCTCAAATGGCGCCTAAAATATGTGCCATATTATTATTATTATTATTATTATTATTATTATTATTAGCACCGCGTCTTACTACCCGTTCGGGTTATACGCACTTACGCTAATGTGTAATGGTAGGGTGATTGTGAAATGAAATGGAGGACCTACAGTTTAACGTGGAATCCGAACCACGGTGGAGGCCTGGCATTCCCCACATTCACAAGATGTCTTGTCAGAGAGGTGCCATATTGTCTATGCAGGCTAATATTGGTTTATCCTAATTAATAATTATAACTGGGCCTGTGTTATAGTGGTCAGCTCACCTGGCTTCCAACCTAAGAGTGCTTGGCTCGATTCCCGGCTGGTATTATGGATATTTTCCGAAAGGGGAACTATCCTAAAAGTTATCAGGGTCTGGTTAGTTAGGCCTAAGTTTCTACTGGTTCCATACCCTCGTATTCACTATCATTACCCCCGCATCTCAACGGGAAAGAGCCTCCACGGAAAGAATGTACGCTTAGTACATGTGGGCGTTCCCTTTGCAGCAGTATATTAGTACAGCACTTGCTAATCTTCCCGCAAACTGGGCTACGTGTTATGTAGCCCAGGCATTCATATATAAAATAAATTAATAGATATTAGGAACACTACAGTCAAAATCCATACGATTATTTTACCATTTAGTTGAATGGAACAAACAGATTTAAATAAACAAGTCGCATGGCAAATTGTTTAGATTTTGAACCAAGTTTATTTATTGTATTTACACCAGCCAATTCATTATATGTCAGAATTGTTTTTGTGTTTATTGTTGTATTCTAAGAAATTTACCTCGTGCTGACAGCTCGAGTGGGTAGAAAGATGCCCGGCCCACGCATAAAAATAATCTTACGTGTAAACAAGTTATTGTTATGCACTATAATGTATACAGCTCGAGTGAATTGTTGGATGCAAGACACCATTTTTCACAGTCGGGGATTACTAAATGCATCAGCGTTGCAAGGCCAGATATTTCAAATTCTAAGGGGAAAAAAATGCTCTAAGCAAAGAGTTTTGATTGAAACTAATTCATCTAAGAACCATCAAGACAACAAAGAATGCTACGCTCGTAATGAGGATACGTCCTTCATCCCTTCAAGATTTCTTGCTCACTGAAATTTGAGAGTGATGATTATTATTAGCACCACGTCTTACTACCCGTTCGAGTTATACGCTTTAAGTACTAATTACGCTAATGGAATAGGAATTGGTAAGGTTGAATTAGAGGAAGTGAACCCGCATTTGCGTAGTAGGGAGAGTGGAAAACCATTTAGGAAAACCCACCCCTAGTTCACCCGACCTAGATTCGAACCTCGATCTCCCCGTCCTCAGCAGTCGAGCTTAGCACGACTATCGCGTTAGCCAACTCTTACCATATTGAATCCCGGCGAGAAAGTGAGGCCGGAATGGGTTGTGTCGGCCTCTCCCTTCAGCTAGCACAAAGAACTATCAGAAAAAAGCTCTGAAACATTTGATGCCTTTTCTAATAATATATTTATGCGAACGAACCTTTTATGCTCTTTGTGTTGTTTAAAAAACGTGAAATGAAATCGTCTTAGTGTGGAATAAGATTTAAGGAGATGGTCACTAAAATTAATACAGATTCCAATGATATTCCTCACATAAATTGATAGTGGTTATGAATGTACAAATATAATAGGCCTATATATTATATATTATATATTATTTTAATTTTATTGCGAATCTTTTTACATTCATTAAGGAAAAAGATTATGTCTAAAAATATACAATTCCTACGTATATTTATTTTATTTTCATTTTTACTATAATTATATTTACATTAAAAATATATTACTCATATATATTACTCAGATACTCATAAATATATTACTTATATACTCATTTATTCCTATAATATACTTTAAATGTATGAATATCAATTTTTAATCATTTATCCTACAAACAGTGGTCCACGTATCAGCTGTTCCCTGGTTAAAGGGCCCACGTGACCAAGATGTTTGAGAACCACTCTACTAGAGTATTTAGTAAATATGCGTATAGCCCAAACGGGTAGAAAGACGCAGTGCTAAACAAGAAATACTTGGGTCATCGAATAGTCTAGGTCAGTGTTATTCAACCTGGGCTGCGCGAAGACATCTGAGGGGGTAGGTAAATTTATATATATAACTAATTATTTCAAATGTGATTTATTTTAGATCTATATTATATAATATATATAACTTATTCCAACCACTTTGGGAGTACATGGTTGAAGAGAAATTATATCTAGGATTACGTTAACTAAAAGGGTTGAATACCACTGGTTTAATGCACCACTCTTGTGTTGGACTGGTTTGTCGATGACAGGAGATCGTGGTTCGAGTCCCAGTTGAGTGATCTGAAGGATTCTGTTTATTAAATAGTTTATCACTCTCCCTCCACGGAAATGTGGGGTCGATTTTATTTACCAGCTTTACAACATTATAAAAATGAATGTATAGCCCTGACGGGTACTAAAACGTGGGTAGGAAGAAACCCTTGGCTTTACATGCACCCGGCTGTATCAATATCCAAGGTCGCCTCAAGGGGTGTGGTAAGCGGGGGACCTCCCGGGGTACTGAGATTGAGGGGTCACTATGCCACCAATGTGGTATAAAAAATAAATAAATTATATTTTTTTTAAAACACCACAATTTTTTTTAAATTACTTTATCAAATCTTTGCAGAAATTTTAATTTCATCTTTTCGATGTTCGTTAGTCTTACAACAAGTACATAAAAAAAACGTATATCTGGGACAAGTTCTGGTCCGGATAATTGAAACTAGATACAATCTGTAATGTTGGAAAATGTTCACTCTAAGGAATGTAACTAAATTCCACTCCATCTCCCAGATATTGTAATATCTGCCTCTGACAAGACATCTTGTGAATGTGGGAAATGCCAGGCCTCCACCGTGGTTCGGATCCTACGTTAAACTGTAGGTCTTCCATTTCATCTCACAATCACCCTACCATTACACATTAGCGTAAGTGCGTATAGCCCGATCGGGTAGTAAGACGTGGTGCTAATAATAATAATAATAATAATATCTGGGTAACAGGACGAACATATTCCTAAGCCAAGAATCATTTTAGGGACCACCAAAAATTAAATTAGAATCCTTGTTTTGTTTTTTTTCACTTTGGTCAATAAATCTAATCAGTCAGTTTCAGGGATGAATCGAAGCTAACCTCTACGATTGCAATTTATATTCAATTACCTTCTTGTGATTTCCTTGTGAGAATTTACATTGAATCATTCGAACAAATATATTTGTTCTGAATTAATTATTTTTTTAGTGCCACGTCTTACTAACCGTTCGGGCTATACACATATGTACTAATCACACTAATACGTTAAGGATGTCTAAGGTTGAACCTAGGCGTAGCCGAATTTGTGAGGATATAAAGAGGAAAACCAATTGGAAAAAAACCACCCTCAGTACACGTGACCGGGACTCGGACCACAACTTCCCCGTCATTGGCAGTCCAGTCTAATGACGATTTGTTTAAGGTAAGCTTTGTTTTTATTGGTACGATTAATTTTCAAGCCACCCACCGCGGTGGCCTAGTTAGCTAAAACGCTAGGTTAGTGTTAAGCTAGACTGCCGAGGACAGGGAGATCGAGGTTCGAATCTTGGCCGGGTGAACTGGGGGTGGTTTTTCCGAAATGGTTTTCCACTCACCCTCCAAACAAATGCGGGCTCACTTCCTCTAAATTCGACCTTCCCAATTCCTGATACATTAGCGTAGTTAGTACTTAAGTGTATAACCCGAACGGGTAGTAAGACGCGGTGCTAAATAAAATAAAAATTAAACTCTCAACAGTCGCCTATTAAATGTACTTGGTTGGGATTGAATAACCTCCTCCGAATTCATAGTAGAAAGTTCAAATCACTTCAGTGACCTTACTGGCTGGGACAGTTCTCCTTAGCCTCGGCCATGGCCAGCATATTAGACGAGATATAATTGACTTGGAGCTCATTAGCGGTATGGCGCTTGCGATGGAGTATACATCATCAAGGTTCAGATTTACTATCGATTAAATATTTTTTAATTTTCTTTAAACCTATACCCATGAATGATTATTTACGAATTACGTGATTTCGAAAATTTTTACATGCTCTTTGTTTAAACATTTTCGAATATTACGTATTTTTAGTTAATAAACACGTATTTCTTGGTTTTTCTTCATAAACGCGTCATATTTTGCTATTTTAAGATTCACCAATTATATCATTTAATTTAGCTTTTTTCCAACAAGTGAGAGCTAACAACAGATATTACATATGCAATTTCTAGCCTATTAATAAGGATAAGATGACATTTGTTGACTCAAAATAGCAACAATAATTTAAGCTGGCACTCTTCTCTACCAAGCTACCTAGTTACATTACACATAAAAAATACTCATCAAGCTTATTGGCTGCGTGGGGAGGAGGGTGGGGGTGGTTGGTGTAAATCTTGATTGCAACCTTCCCTCTCGAGCACATACCAAGATTATTGAACTACACCCTCAAAGGGTCATTGACTTTAAATCTTTTTAGTTGTTTTGTTTTTATTTCTATAACAATATCTTCTGTTTTATCAACAACAACAACAAGTAATGGGTGACCTGGTAGTATAGGGGTAAGGTGTCAGACTTCGGTGCTGGGGGACCGGGGTTCAATACTCGGTCCCGGCACAGATTTATCTAATTGCCAAACCTTTCCTATAACTTGACAAGATAGCTTGTAAATGTGGGGAATGCCAGGCCTCCACCGTGGTTCAGATTCCACGTTAAACTGTAGGTCCTTCATTTCATCTCACAATACACCCTACCATTACACATTAGCGTAAGTGCATATAGCCCGAACGGATATTAAGACGCGGTGCTAATAATAATAACAAATCAAGCACATATATTTATTATTTTAATAAAATATTTTGCCAAATTTAAGAAGATCTACAATACATACAACATGGTTTTCAAGGAAATATGTAACTACAATCTAATCATCATCATAATTCGATTTTCCTGATGGTTTTTCGCAGCTTACCCTTTCTACCTTCTGAGGCAAGGTTTTTGCATATTTATAATTGTTGTTCTTGCCAACATCTTCCTATATTTGACTCATGAATCCCGTCTTTGCTATACTTCTTGCTTACGTACACAATTCAGATTTTCTTTAAATTAAAATATATATTTTTAAATAAAACGACCCCATACTAAAAAAACAAAATACTGCATGGTATCGAGTCTGTGTTTCCTAGAAGAGCAGTCGACCTCTCTAGCCACTAGGGTCAGTGATCAATTTAGCACAGTGCCTTCATTATATACACTGCTCCCATCCGACAAATAAATAAGCTCTTGCTTAAGTGCTCTGCTTTGTGTATTGGCCAGTCAACAAAAAAAAAAGTAGTTTATTTAGTCAGCGTATACTCAAAGGCACAAAGACTGTTACTAGAATTCAGTTGGTTTTTTTTAAAAAAAATTGCTGTTTTCTCAAATTTAAGAACGCAAAATACGATTTAATAAATATCTGTAATTAAAATTTTCCAATATAAAGTTGTTTTACTCTCTAGTAAACACTCACATTGATACCTTTTTTCATGTGTGTTTTGACTTCTAATTTGATGTTTCATTGAGTGTACATTTTTTCTCCAAAACGTTATTTCAGGCCACCACGTAAACACTAATAAAAACCTTGGGACAGAACATTTAACCTAAATATACAATCTCAGCAGCGATGGTTGTACTGGTTGGGCAACTCAAGTAGAGTCGTGGTAGGAAGGAAGGTTTAAAACGTAGACATTGCTCTCGATATTGACTAAATGTAACTACGCTCCAATTTTCATAGGAAGAACTTTTTCTGAGAGACAGAAAAGCTTCTAGATCTACTTTCACGTATTCATACGTCAAGTCATGTGATCTGCAGCTGTTACTTTTCTATACTATAATATTATAAAGAGGAAAGATTTGATTTTTTGTTTTTTTGTTTGTAATGGATAAACTCAAAAACTACTGGACCTATTTTAAAAATTCTTTCACCAATATAAAGCTACATTATCAGCGAGTAACATAGGCTATATTTTATTTTGAAAATTTAATTTATTCCTCATTAAAATGTCGATAGTCACTCATGTTTTATGGTAGTCTCTATGATGATTCTTCAATATGTGGGTGACCTGGCGGTCTAGGGGTAAGGTGTCAGACTTCTGTGCTGGCGGCCGGGGTTCAATCCTCGGTCCCGGCACAGATTTATCTGATTACCAAACCCCTCCTTCCCCTCTGACAAGACATCTTGTGAATGTGGGGAATGCCAGGCCTCCACCGTGGTTCGGATTCCACGTTAAACTGTACGTCCTCCATTACATCTCACAATCACCTTACTATTACACATTAGAGTAAGTGCGTATAACCCGAACGGTGAGTAAGACGCGGTGCTAATAATAATAATAATAATAATAATAATAATAATAATAATAATTCAATATGTGTGTTGAAAATAATAATGCGGGGGAAGGGGGAAGGGTCTAGTGATAAATATGATCAATACCTATAGAATAATACTAATAATTTAGTAAAATTCTATCAATATTGAAACGATTGGTCAAAAGTGACAGCAGTAGATCACATTGTTTGACGTTTGGCTATAATTATTTTAGAATAGAATTTCACATGTTAATATCCTCCATGATACTCGTATATCTTATACCAATGAAGTAAGGATGAGGAAAGTAAAATTTAGAGTGAGTAGGTCTGTGCCCGTATTTACGTGGAGAGAGTGTGGGGAACCATTTAGGAAAAAATCTTAATACATCAGCGAGGAATTCAAACACTGAACCTCTTGTTACTGGTAAACTAAACAATACGATACATAAAAGACGATTTAGTAACGTTTATGAAAATACAAGAACAAATAAGAAGATATAATAGAAGAGAAAATAGGATATTTATAAAATCAAATAATATGTTACATTACGAGATAATCTCACCTCATTTTATCGGTTTTTCTCGAGGCGAGAAGGAAATACTTCACCCTCATTGATCAAATCCAACGTGTATCTTTATTTTCAAAAAAAATGCATTTTAAAAAAAAATCTTAATTCATCAAATTGAATCGTAATCAGTTCAATAGTTTTATGAGACTCACAAACAAATCTAGTGATTATTATTTTTATCTAAATCATCATTAAATATCATGTTGAAAACTAATAGCTGTAACTGTAAGAAATTATTTAAAAAATATAAATTTTGTGGCATCATGGCAACGTTAATAATTGTCACCGCATGTATTGTAGATATCTAGAGGTATAAGTTGGCCTGTCATAATTAGGTTGTAAATTTTATTTTAGAGTAAAAATACAGTTTTTTTTTTAAAAAAAACTATATTTTTGTCGTGTTAAACATAAAAACAATGTTCTCATCCTCCCAAAATCAAGAAGCACAAACTTACTTAAATAAATTGATTATTTTTTCTTTTATACATAGTGTGTCAGCAAAACATACATGAAGTTATATAATTAACTATCACATTTAAGAGGTTATCGGTAGGCAGAGAGTGTGAAACTGGATTTGGAGGAGGTTAGGTGTCAGGTTAGGGATTGGATTAAGGTATAGGTCCTCAACCCGTGGCCCGCAGGCCACTTGCGGCCCATCGTAACATTTGTTTGCAGCCCGAAATTATCTCGGGAGGAAAATAGAAATGACGAATACAGAGTTATATTTAACATAATTAAATAAATACGTATTTTAAGTTATTTTATAAACTATTTTTACTTTATACGTGAAGAAAAACATTACGTTTTTAGATAAATGTACCTAGAACCAGCAAATGACTTAAGTTAGTAGATCAGGAAGATACTAGTATTTCGGGTGCGTTCGAACATATTCGGGAGTGTCCGCGTTCGCTCATCACCCCTGAGACGCCCGGAACGCAACAAAAAAAAAAGTTCAATCCTAATATTGTCGGTAGATAATACTTATCACCGCGTCTTACTACCCGTTCAGCTTATACTCTTAAGTATTAATAATCACTCTAATGGGTTAGAAATTGAATATAGAAGAAGTGAACCCGCATTTTCGTGGAGGGAGAGTGTAAAACCATCTAGTAAAACACACACCCAGTTCACCCGAGCGAAATTCGAACCTCAATCTCCTCGTCCTCGGCACAAAACTTGCACGTTAGCTAATTACTTCACCGAGGCGGGTACTGTCGGTAGAGTATTGAGGCCCGTGAGCCAACCCGAGATAAAAACTTTCGACCTACTTTAAGACAAAGAGTTATTTACCGGTAGATAATCTCGTGACACGTATGGAAGAAATTGGATGTGTGTGTGGAAATTAATTCATTGGTTTGTATCGAAAGTGACTCGATTATGTTGCCCTTGATAACTGTTCATTCAATTCTGGATAGAAGTGTATTGGGGAGGGTGGTGCGGATTATGAAAACATACAAAGGACTCTAGATTTTGACCTAAGTCACTGAGGTTGATGTGCCTCAATAAAGTAGCACAAAACGCCTTTCTTAATTTCTGAGAGCTCCAGAGCTGGAAGGGAAGAGATTAGAAGCTAAGAGGAATTTGTTATAATTTAATCAACTTAATCGACTTAATTCCCGTGCTTGGCCCGATGTCTCACTTTATAATGTGATGCGTATTGAAAACTTATGCCAAGATGGTTGATTTGTTTTAACTGTTCTCAAAATTAGTATCGACAAACATGTGGCTCAGTAGTAAACGTAAAATGTATCACTTTAAAAATAATTTTTGGTGATATTGAAATAAAAAACTGATTCTCCTGTATTTTTTAATAACATAAGTAAAAAAAAATTCTTCAAAAAACAGTTTATCTACTTGAACTTTACACATATAGCTTAACTAAAATAAATGTTAGGAAATCCTTATGCGGTTATTAAACAGAAACTATATACAAACATATCATTAAAAGATAAAAATATCTCCATTAGCTTGTTTTGTAAGGTTCGTGCCTTATGTCTTAGGTAAAACTTTTTGCTGTCTTGAGTCACGTTAATAAAACTATTTCCGACGTTTAAGTTTCCATTGCAACAACATTCTTCTGATCTCAAGCCAGGAAAAATTGTTATCTAAATCTAGTAGTTTTTTTATAAATCTCAAAATATATCGCGATCGATATTACATTTTCTTAAATTATTCTATGAGTCTTATTATACAACCGTGAAATCCAGAATTTACTCATTTTTAAATAAACAGGAAATACACTAGAATTTGTATGAATACATAGAGATAAGATGTAAAATAAACACTTTAAAAACCACAATGTGAGAAACCGGGATTCGAACATTGACCTCTTCATATGAGATGGATGACCTAATGAGGTTCTAACTTTTTAAGGGTTATTTTCCACACAATAAATAATTAGTAGTGATCAATGATTTTTTTTTTTTTGTTTGTCTAAATGCCCCTTCAATGCATCACGTTATATATCTTCTTCTAGAATAATCTCTTGGACCACTGGATCGTGCCTGTTCCGCCGGATGTACCTTTTCTTGTTTTTCCTCCCCTCCTCCCAGGAAAGGCACTGTTTGGCCACAACATTTATGTACCAACACTCCAATCCTGGAATGTTAACAGTTCCTCATGTAATCGAGACTAACGAAAGGCAAGGTTGGTCACGTGGTTAGCGTGCTCCACTCTCACCCAAGAAGAATTCCTCCACACGAGTGATTTCCACTATGGTACATTTCAGTGAAGTTCCTTTTACTTGCCCCTAATCATTAAACTAAGTCATTATATAGATTATGTTGAGATAAAGTGTAAATGATTAAAAACAAAATTATTTTATAAACCAATTGTTATTTGATATAGAATGTGTTTAGTAGTGTGGCTTTGTCTTAATAGTCGATATTAGAAGTATAGTCAGGGCTTGAAAAAAAGCCTCATCCACTCGTCTGTGAATAGGGGAAAATTTTTGTTTGACGAGTGAAAAAATATTTTAAATCGTTATTTTCGGCATGGTTGACCTGTCGATATGACTACTTAATGACTATCGCAAGATTAATAATCGATATTACGGTTCGAATAGATCGTACATAAGCTATGGATATGAGTTCATAATGACTCTCGCAAGGTGATTGTCGATATTTCTCTTTTACTGAAGAGTAGATAAACTATGACTAAAATAACGGTTCTCTCGCAAGGTGATATCGATATATTATTACGTTTAGAGGGTGATTTTGAGATAGATTTAAATCAAGGTTGCAAATATTGAAGCAGTTTGGACCTCAAAACACAACGAAAGAATCGAGAGTAGCATTTATCGCGTCTTGTCGCATTCTTATCTTGTTTATTCGCGCGTGAGGGGTGAAGAAATGGCGCAAAATAATCTGTTTCTTTTTTTAAAAAAAGATCAGTAATACAATATATTTTGGTTTGGTAGGCAGTTTGAGGTATAAATAAAAGTGAAAGAATGCCTAGTTTAAATTTGTTAACATAAATTGCGTGTTTATATTCCGATCATTGTGACAGGTGAAATTTTTTACTTACTCGTGAGCCACCCTAAAATTTTCCAAGCTCTGAGTATAGTGCATCCACATTAGTGAGAAGGGCGCATAGGGAAGTCACAGTTATAATTCACACGTGTTGGTCCTCTTTCAAGTACACCTTGGACCACATCCGAACCTCGACATATTGTGAGTCCGATGCCTTAGACCATTTGTCAATTGGTGCTGGTACTTTATTAAATAATAACAATAAAAATTATAACTAAGCCCGCGCCGGTGGTCGTATGGCCCAACGCGTCACTCCCTTTTTGTACTGGATTGCTGGTGATGGGGATATCGGGGTTCGAAACCCGGTCGGGCGTACCGAGAGTGATTTTTCCTAAATGGTTTACGCCTCTCCCTCCAGGAAAATTCTGGCACGTTTCCTCAAAAATTCTACCTTTCTCATCATTAACAAATAATCTTAATTGATTTATGCCCATATCCAAAACAAATACTGAGACGCGGTGTAAAATAGTAATATTGATAATAAATATTTGAAACTTAGTAATCAGGTCACTAATCTTATTAATGGTCACCAGATACATTTTCCACAATCGCTCTCTACATATTTTATTGTTCAATCACCAAAATACTGTTTGTGTTCGTCTGATCATACTGACAAACGGAACGCCCTAACTTAATTTCCCTGCACCAAGATAAATCTCATTTTTTCACAGGTTGGCAACACTGTATTAGATTTTTTTAAAAACCGCAGGGATCTGACGTCACATTTCATAAACTTACCGACACAGGCCGATACGATCACCAGTAGCACACCTGGTAGCGCTCTATGAGGCTTTGTACGGAAGTAGAGTATCCCACCTATGGTGATAATTATTATATAACAGAACACCAGCATTCCGTCGACAAACAACCAGAACAGGGTCAAAACACTACTTTCCTGGAACAGTTACACAACAAGCGATCAAAAATTAAACTCTATATAAAATAAACTAGCATCTATGGTATCATTTTCAGAGAAATAACATCTATAGCTGATAGATAAGAAAAGTTATTATTATTATTATTATTAACACCGCGTATTACTACCCGTTCGGGTTATACGCACTTACGCTAATGTGTAATGGTTGGGTGATTGTGAGATGAAATGGAGGACCTACAGTTTAACGTGGAATCCGAACCACGGTGGAGGCCTGGCATTCCCCACATTCACAATATGTCTTGTCAGAGGTGAAGGAAGGGTTTGTTAATCAAATAAACCTGTGCCGGAACCGAGGATTGAACCCCGGCCGCCAGCATAGAAGTCTGACACCTTACCCCTAGACCACCAGGTCACCTGATAAGAAAAGTTACGGGATCTTATTACCCGTAGTCCTATGTCCAATAATGGGATCATCATACCGTAACAATTAATATAATATATTAAATATAAATATGGTGTGATGGTTCTGTTAAGTTTTTTTTTACTCTCTACACTTTTAAGTTTTTTTGTTTTTATTTTCAAATACTCTGAGTTTTGTCTCTTGTACTTACGCTGTTTTATTAAAATATACCATTATGAAATACATTTTGTTTTGATGAGAGATATTTACCACGGCTGTACCTTAATAGCTCCATAAATGAGAAGTAAGCTGAAGATAATCTGAATGATCATACACAAGACCAAAACTTTCAGAGTTTCCCCAACAACGTTTTCTGAAACATAATATTATGTACCAATCAGTATAAAATGGTTTTCCACTCTCCCTAAACTTAAATGCGGGTGTATTTCCTTTAGATATAACCTTCAAAATTCCTAAAACCATTAACGTAATTAGTATATAAGCTTATAACCCGAATGGGTAGTAAGACGTGGTGCTATAGGAAAAACAAGTATTGAAAATGTGTGTTTGCGTGTATTTTATTTTCATAAATCATGGGTAAGTAGCTAATATGTTTTGGAATATTTTTCATAACGTTTTCAAAGATTATTTGCTCGGATATGAAAAATTAAGAGACAATTTGGCATAACCAAATAGTACACACACCTTTTTTTGTTTTTGTTTTTTTGTCTAGAATTAAATTTTCGCATAAAAATTCTTCTTTGGTTTGTCCAACTGAGATGAATTTCTAGAGGATTTATTCTAATAATATATGAAGCTAATACAAAAAATTGGGTTCTATTTATTAAAGGGTAAGTAAAAATTGTAAAAAGTGTGGCGAGAATTAAAAGAAAATTGTTTTATCTTAGGGAAAAAATTGCAAAAGGGGCAAAAAGGGTTAAAAAATCAATATAATCAACTGTCTTAGAATTTTTTAAGTTACCCCTCCTACCCTGTTAAGTATTTTTTAGCCTGTTTGTACTATTTGTCCTTTTAAACCTTTTATCCCTTTTCTCTATTTTGGAACTGTTATCCTTTTTACTCCTTTTTACTCTTAAAGTACATTTTGAACTTTTTACTCTTTTAGTCGTTTTAGATATTTTTATCCTTTTTATCCAGTTTCTCTATTTTATTCTTTTTGTCATTTTTACTCTTTTTTGCCCTTTCTCCTTATAGCCCTTTTTGCCCATTTGACCCTAGTAATATTTTTCATATGTATACATTTTTACTTACTCTTGTATCCTTTTTTAATTGATTATTATATATTGTATACCATTATAGAGTCTTTTTTACCCTTTTTGCACGTTTTAAACCTTTTTACATGAAGTACTCGGATTTTCTCAGGAGAAATATTTTAGGATAAATCTTGTGAATGTGAGAATGCCAGGTCTCCACCGTGGTTCGGATTCCACGTTAAACTGTAGGTCCTCCATTTCATCTCACAATCACCCTACCATTACAATCACCCTACCATTGCACATTAGCGCAAGTGCGTATAACCCGAACGGGTAGTAAGACGCGGTGCTAATAATAATAATAATTTAGGATAAAGAGGTTAAAAAAGTAAAAAGGATAAAAATCAAATCATATAATTTTGTTTAAAAAAAACGGATAAGTAATGGGGGGGGGGAAGTATTAAATAGTTAATAATAGAAAAGATTAAAAATAGTGAAAAGGGCAAAAATTATATCTAGTAAAATTGGTTGTTTAGGGTGGCGCTTATGCCCACCTACCACATTGAAAAGTAATTTATTATTCTATTGTAGTTTAGGGGGTTCTAAAACCCCCATTTCACCAGCCCCCTTTCAAAATAGAAAATATTTAACATTAATTATATTATAGGAATAATCCTTACATATTCTCGGCCAAGTTAAATTTTATTACTCACCTAAAATGCGTTATTTTTTACCTAACCTTCTTCCCTCCATCACTTATTTTCTCCATTTATAATCTTAAGTATTTTATGATTATTTGGAGTGTTCTTTATACCTTCTCGCCCAATTAAAGTTTTATTCCACACGGAAAAGTAGTTGTTTATATTAGTTTTTAGACCCCCCCTTTCCATTTAAACGGCTCCTACTTATAAATTTGGAATTTTAAGGTGAATTAGATTATCTGAAGTTGTCCTCCTACCTGTCTTTCAAATTTAAATTTTCTGCCCCATCTAAGAGTGTATTTTTTCTGTTAGTGCCACCAACCCACACCCCAACCTTTTTCTCAAATATCCTATTAAAAATTTAACATTTTCATATCTTAATATTTATTTGGAGTAGTCTTTTTACCTGCTTTCAGAATTTAAGTTTTCTACTACACCAGTAAGTAATTGGTTCCTATTAGTTTTTGAAATTCTGAACATCCCAGCCCCTTTTCTTTAATTCACTCTTAGAAGTTTCAAATTTTAATATTTATTGGGCTATTTATAGTTGTTTCTCAACATATCTGCCAAATTTTAATTTTCTTCCTTCTCTAAAAAGTTTTTTTTTAATGATAGGTCCCCCATTTCCTGGATCCCTATTTTTAAGTTTCCAAATTTTAGGTTTTTCTGGGGTGACCTGGTGGTCTAGGGGTAGGGTGTCGTACTTCTGTGCTGAGGGTCCGGGGTCCAATCCTCGGTCCCGGCACAGATTTATCTGGTTGTCAGGCCCTTCTTTCACCTCTGACAAGGCGTGTATTAATCACAACTTGTGAATGTGGGGAATGCCAGGCCTTCACCGTGGTTCGGATCCCACGTTAAAACTGTAGGTTCTCCACTTCATTTCACAATCACCCTACCATTACAAATTAGCGTAAGTGTGTATAACCCGAACTACTAGTAAGACGCGGTGCTATTAATAATAGATTTTTCTGAATATATGGGCTAATCTCGCTACCTTACCGCCAAATAGAATTTCAAGTTTCCAGTTTTAGGGGTTGAAGAAATACGATGATGAGTGAGTCAGTGAGTCGCACACCCTTCTGTCCCTCCCCACTCTCTTAAATCATGACATATTTAAAAAAAAACTTCAAAAATGTCTTACCCAATTCTAGATGAGAATCTTCATTTTAAATTTCAAAGCTCTATGCCCACTGGTTCAAAAGATGCACCAGTGAATTTTGAAAACTTTCAACCCCTCTTTGTCACCAATTAAAGGTCAATTTTCGCATAGCCCCATCTTATCTTTTACCTAGGACCTAAAAGGAGCCTTCACGCAAAATTGGCTTGGGGAAATACGGTGATTAGTGAGTTTGACATTATCAGTAACATTAATACAAAGATTTGATGAAATGCATGTTTTGTTAAGTTTATTGATAACGCTAATATTCAGTTCATATAATTTTATTTTGTAAGAAGAGATTTTTGAGAGTAAATGTATTTAAATTCAAAAGTTCGATTGAAAATAATTTGATTTGAATTTTAATAAACATGAAGTATAGTTAAACTCACCTGGCACTAAAAATATATTTAAAACATATTGAACACATTCTTCTTTGAAAACTCGGAAAGTAATGTACAATATTATTGCTGTGATCTGAAACAAAATGAATAAGGTACCATAGGGATTGGTACCATACACTTACAATGTATAAATAATCATGATACACAAAAAAAAAACCACTTGAAGTTGTTGACAAAATGTTTTGATGGTACAAGCTAAGCAAACAACTTTTTAAGAGTTTTTATTGTTTATTATATTATTACAAGCTAATCAACCAACTTCTGAATATCTAGTCTTTATTATATTAATACAAGCTAATCCATTAACTTCTGAATAGCTACTATTTATAATATTAGACAAGCTAGCCAATCAACTTCTGTATAGCTACTCTTTATTATATTAGTACAAGCTATTCAACTGACTTCTGAATAGCTAGTATTGATTATATTAGTACAAGATAATCATCTTTCTTCCGAATATTTAGTCTTTATTATATTAGTACAAGCTAGTCAACTGAATTCTGAATAGCTAGTCTTTATTGTATTAGTACAAGCTAGTCAACTGACTTCTGAATAGCTAGTATTGATTATATTAGTACAAGATAATCATCTTTCTTCTGAATAGCTAGGCTTTATAATAGTAGTACAACTTGAAGCTAGTCAACTAACTTGGTATACTAGCTCGCATTAATATTATATAGACTTGTCGCGGTGACAACACAGTGAATATTGATACACACCTCGTTGAAAAGTCCGATGTAAAACACGACCACGCTGCCATCTGCCTCATCCCAAAATCGTGACATTTTTGATCTAAATGACGGGCTGAACGAAAATAAAATGCATATTACTAATCATTAAAATTAATCTAAGTTATTCTTAGTGCTGTATTTATACTCTAATTTCGGAGGTCAACCAATCTCCATACATCGAGTACTGTAGCAAACCGTTTTGGATGAACTGGAGATGTTTTGACCACCGAATGTGAATTAACTAAATGCACGGCCGTGTTTTTTTATTTATTTTTATTTTCCTAGCATCGCGTCTTACTACCTTTTCAAGATATACGCTTATATACTAATTACGCTGGTAGTTTTCGAAACGATGAATGTCATATTTAGAGGAAGTGTAACCACATTTGCTTTAAGGGAGAGTGGAAAACCATTTGGGAAAATAGCACCCTCAGTATACCCAACCGGATTCGAACCTCGATCTTCACATCATCGGCAGACAAGTCTATTGCGAGAGTGGCGCGTTAGATTATGCCACAACTGTATTGATTGAGTTGTTTCTGTCTCCCAGAGACATTTTTAATCATATGTTTTATAATCTTCCTCAATTTTTACACTAGTAGCTTATTATTATCATTAATTTGGTCAATTTCATTTGCACTTTCTGAATCGACTGATTTTATCAGCACGCATCTTACAAAATAACTTAATAATATAAGATTAGTATTAGCACCACTCCTTACTACTCGTACGGGTTATACGCTTAAGTACTAATTACTCTGATGGGAAGTGAGCCCACATTGGTGTGGAGGGAGAGTGGAAAACCATTTAAGGAAAAACCAACCTCCACTTCCCCCGACCGAGATTAGAACCTTAATCTCCCCGTCCACGGCAGTCTGGATCAACATTAAACTAGCACGTTAGCCAATTACACCACCGAGGTGGGTCAATAACTTAATAAAACAGACACAACGCCAATACCCCGGCCATTAACTCATCACTGTGAAAGGGAAAACCTCAATTTCAATAATGACCCTAAGACCTTCAAGCTCAGAAGGCAGAGGCGTATCCGATTGAGCTCGGGAGTCAAACAAGTATCTAACTTATTGGGATGTAATACAATTAATATCTTCTACAGCCACAATTATCTTTAAAAGTAACTTTTAAATTTCCTAGTGCTCCTGTTGGTAGACTGCGAGCCATTGCAGCTACACACACACACACACACACACACACAACACACACACACACATACACATTCATTATCTCCCAACAAAATAAAATCCTGGGTCCTCTCCCGAATGTACTGACCAAAGGTGTACGTTTCTACTACGTGTGGAAATATTAATAGTTTGTACTCACTTTTCTGAAACCATGATTATTAAACTGTTTTAATTAATAAATACGTATTATTAATATATATTTCCTCGCTTAACTACTCAGTCTTGTGTTTTCCGAGCAATTCTAATCAAGTTTTTTTTAAATCTAACATCCTACTTATTAAGTGTTAACTCAGAAAAATATGTAATATATATTAAAGAGAAGCATTGATTTTAATTATAAGATATTTGTCGTTAAGAAAAATCTTATCATTGATTGAATGGTATTAACTTAAACGACAACAATAATCCCCCTTATCTTTGGGTTTGTTGTAAGAAACATATTTTAGTTTAATGTTAGAATGCCAGAATGTAAGCCCAGTGAGGACAAAATCGGTATTAAATACTTTAACTTCATCGATTTGAAACATTTGCTTAAAATTAAATATTGAACATTTATTTATAAATAAAATTTTGCACATTGAAACAGTAATCGACCAAACATTTCATTAGATATTTCAAGATACATTACTTACTGATGTATTGACCTAATTTCTACAGTACGATACATCAACCATAAATATTATAAATCACTATTATCAGCACTGCGTCTTACTACCCGTTCGGGCTGTACGCACTTATGCTAATGTGCAATGGTAGGGTGATTGTGAGATGAACTGGAGGACCTACAGCTTAACGTGGTATTCGAACCACGGTGGAGGCCTGGAATTCCCCACATTCACAAAATGTGATTAATATACGTCTTGTCAGAGGTGAAGGAAGGGTTTGGCAATCATATAAATCTGCCGAGACTTAGCATTGAACCCCGGACTCCCAACACAGAAGTCTGACACCTTACCCCTAGACTGCCAGGTCACCGCTATTATAAATCATAAGCCTTAACTATAAAGTTATTTTAAAACCCCATTCGCTCAATCGTTTGGCAACCGGAGGAATTAGGTTTAGTTGGCATAATTTTGGGAAGTAATCTGACCTGTTTCAGATGAATTCGTAATATGTATTTGCATAATGTCTGATTTTTGTACAATCATGAATTATACTACAACCATTTGGTTAAGTTTACAAAAAAAAAATATATAGACACATTTCACCAACAGTAAACACCCTTCGTAGTTAAAGTTATTTACATAACATCCTCTTGTATAAAACAACTAAATACGTTGTTGGTGGAATGTTAATTTTTTAAATATCGCAAGTCAAAGAATATTTTTTTTAATTTCCACAATATTTTTAAATTATTTTCGTATGATATTCATGTGTTATATGGGCAATAATAACCAATCATTTCTAATCCCAGTCCAATTCTAACTTTTATACATCCCAAGGAATCAAATAGCCAAATCTATTATATATGACCCGCCTTGGTGGCGTAGTTGGCTAACGCGCTTGTCGTGTTGAGCTCGACTGCTGAGGACGGGGAGATCGAGGTTCGAATCTCGGTCGGGTGAACTGGGGGTGGTTTTTCCTAAATGGTTTTCCACTCTCCCTCCACGCAAATACGGGTTCACTTCCTCTAATTGAACCTTCCCAATTCCTAATCCATTAACGTAATTAGTACTTAAAACGTATAACCCGAACGGGTAGTAAGACGCGATGCTAATTATTTATATTATATATGCATTTAGTGAGGATTTACTCCATGTAGATATAATTTTCTGAAAATGACCATTTTTCAATTATCGGAACATTCCAAGGAAGTTATAGTAAACAGGTAAAAATATGTTTGGTTTATACAATTCAAAGGATTATGCTTTATAGTATTTTTATTTATTTATTATTTAGCACGACGTCTTTTATAGTATTAATGATAGAAGAGGTGATTTTTAGCTTTAGTTATACCTTATCGCTAATATGAAATATTAATATCATAAAAAATATCCATACTTACTCGTATATATTTAAATTATTTCTGGAGACTAATAAAAATTTATATTTTGTATACTCTACCGTAAAAAAGTTGATTCTGTCAAACCGTACTTTTTCTATATGTATGAGCACTTAGCACGTGGTGGAGCTCTTTTATTTAATTTGTACTTAAAGAACTGACCTTATTATTAATATTATATTATTTTATATCCAATTTTATGATTGTAATAAGGTATGTGAGATTATAGTTAATTTGGTGATGTCTCTGATAGTATTCGTTAAGATATTTTGTTAAATATAAACTCTCCTTTCACGAGTAAGATTATTGAACTTTCGTTGCTAAGCTCCGTAGCCATGACCATCATGTAATCTCTAGAGCGGGAGCTTTTCGTAAAAGACAGGTAAATAAGGAGATTTGATCAAGAAGCCATCTTCATGGAACTAAGGATTCACGGTCGGACAATTTGCTGGTGTATAAAAAATGATGTGTGGAAGTAACAAACCACAGTCCTCAGTGGCTCACTGAGAACAACACTCTTTTGTTTCTATTTATTCTTCTCTACGAAACTACCAACATGAAGAGCACAGTAAGTATTGCCAACTTTGTGGTATTGCTATGATTAAGATACAAGCTTTAAAAATATCTACAACTCTCTAGAAGTTATTCCTTTGTAATAACGTAAACTAAATGTATTTCATAGGTGCCTATTTAATCTGCTAAACATGTTTGATTATTTTAATTTTTCAAAAGCACCCACGTTATTTATCAACAACTCATTAATTTGCTCGTTTTCCCCTAAATCAAATGAATTTTTTTTAAAATAATAATGCTGCGTAATTTTTTCAATATCTTAGAATCAGACTAAAATACTTTATAATAAATAGACTTCATCCCAAAATTTGAAAATGAATTCATAAACTTGATACATTTAAATTTAAAACTGTCCACATTAGTAAATCTAAAAAGTTGTGAGAAACAAAATCCGCTCTTAGCTAAGGTACAACACTGAGACCAATCCCTAACCTGACACCCAAACCCTTTCAAAGACATTCTAAGGTGGGGCTGTATAGAACGCGAGCAAAGGGCAGTGCTTTTTTTTTCTTGCTTTTTTTAGACAAAAAAAATTGATTCAGTATAAACATAGATTTTAATTTTCTTCACATGGTGAAATCAATAGATCTTGAATATCTGTCATAAGCAAACTTGACAAAACTTTTTAAATTAAGAGGAAAAGTTATTAAATTCTAGGACATCTTTTACAGATATTCAAGAAATGTGGTGGTAATCATGTGAAGAAAATTAAACTCTATTTTTTTACTGAAGCAATATTTGATTTGTGTTGACAAAAAAAAAAGTTTTTATACAAAAACTTCAAAAACACTGACCCTTTCGTCCGTCCCTTAAGTTCCTACCCCAACATTATTCTTCCATCGACGTATTGCCCCAACAAAAGAATTTGTATCATTAGGTGTCCCAACTATAATTTTTCTGTTTAAGCCTGTCGTCACGCATATGCAACATATGACCACCCCTACCTTATCTTGCGCGCCTTGAGTATATGTTTGGGGATGCATACAAGTCGCGAAATTCTTCACTATGCAACTCTTTACATTCTCGTGTTTTTCCGTTTCTACTAGGTCCAAATATCTTCCTCGGCACTTTGTTCTCAAAGCTCTCAAACTATTTTCTTATGATACAGAGGGAGGACTACGCTTCATATCCGTATTTAACAACAGTTATGATTATAATGCTGTATATTTTCAGTTTAATATCTCCAGATAGAATACGAGACAACAACAGCTTACAAATGAAATAATAGAAGCATTTCTTACAAAAATTCATGTTTTGACCTCCTTTTAAATTTTATTCCTGTCTGTTGGCACAGATCCCAAGTATTTGGATTTGTTAACTTTTTCTAAAAAAACGCATGTTGCCAATCTCTAAGTATCCACATCTTAGGAATACAGGGTTTCGATATACAGTCCTTGGTTGTACCCATATTTACTCATAAACCTATTTATTTGTTGTTTTTAAATCAAAGCTTTGCATTTCTTTTAATTATCGGCTCGTTTTCACCAAACAAATTTACATCGTCTGCATAAGGGAACAATTGACTTACTTCATTTAATGTCAGGCTCCTAGTAATTTCTTTCAAAGGCCTGACTGTATATTCAAGTACAAAGTTAAATAATAGAGGGAATGAGAAATGTCCCTGTTTGAGACCAATGGGAACTTAAAATGTATAACTTACTTTATTTCCTAGACGTATATGTCCCCAAGTTTCCTTCAAACACATTTCAATAAGCTTAAGAAATTTTTGGGGTCTTCCAAAATCAATCAAAGTACTAAACAGTTTTTGACAGTGATGTAATCATAATATGCTTTTTTGATATATACAAGCAAAAGGTGAGCAATGTAATTGTAATCTTATTTTCTCTCCAGGCTCTGACTTATACGCTCTAAAATAATATCAGTTGTTGACCTATTTCTTCTAAATCCACACAAGTGTTCGTTAATCAATCCATCTGCAAATGGAGTCAATCTAAGAAGTATATTTGACTTATCATTTTTTCAACGAATTCTATATTATCAACAATTTTAGTCTGTTAAACTAAGTCCGGAAAATGTATTGCAGCCAATGAATCTTAAAAGCACGTATTAAAAATGTTGATTAATTGATAGTTGATGGTTCACGTTTTCAGATCTGTGTTGTCATCTTGGTGTTCACCGCTATCACTTCTGCAGCAAAGGAACAACAGGACAGCAAGAAACAGGAGAAGCGAGGACTATTTGACCTTGGCTACGGAGGACATGGATTAGGGAGCTACGGAAGCATTGGAGGAGGACATGGATTAGAGAGCTACGGAAGCTATGGAGGTGGACATGGACTAGAGAGCTACGGAAGCTATGGAGGTGGACTAGGGAGCTATGGAGGAGGACTAGGGAGCTACGGGGGAGGTCTGAGTGGCGGACAAGGACACGTACAGTCTGTGACCATCACCAAGCAAGTGCCCGTCGCCGTACCCCACCCCGTCCCTTACCCCGTGGAGAAACGCGTGCCGTACCCAGTCAAGGTCCCAGTAGCGGTCCCTGTCGACAGACCCTACCCTGTACACGTACCCAAGCCATACCCCGTGCCCGTGGAGAAACCTGTGCCCTACCCAGTAGAGAAACCCGTGCCCTATCCCGTCCACGTGCCCGTCAAGGTAGCAGTGCCTCATCCCGTGGCTGTACCAGTGCCTAAACCAGTGGCTGTACCAGTGTACAAGTCCGTGCCTTACCCAGTGCCCCAACCCTACGTCGTCGAGAAACAGGTGCCCGTTTTGATCAAGAGCCACGGCGATAGCTTCGGGAGCTATGGAGGAGGTCTAGGAGGTCTTGGGGGAGGCTACGGTGGTCTTTCTGGAGGCCATGGAGGTCTTAGCAGTATCTCGTACGGCAGTTTGGGAGGAGGCCATGGAGGTCTAAGCAGCATCTCGTACGGCAGTCTGGGAGGAGGCCATGGAGGTCTTAGCAGGATCTCGCACGGTGGTCTGGGAGGAGGCCATGGAGGTCTTAGCAGCATCTCGCACGGTGGTCTGGGAGGAGGCCATGGAGGTCTTAGCAGCAGCTCATTCAGCAGCCATAGCAGCATTGGTGGAGGACATGGAGGTCTAACCAGCATTTCATACGGCAGTGTTGGTGGAGGCCATGGCAGTCTGGGAGGAGGCCTTGGTCTAGGAGGTCACAGCAGCTTCAGCAGTGGGCTGTCTGGAGGATATGGAAGCTTCCATCATTGATGATTTATGCTCCACTTTGCATTCTTATTTATTTCTTATGTATATACTTAGTGTTTTTATTAGCTTAAATTTTTATTAGTCGAATACGATACTTTAAATATCTTCATAGAGTCAATTCTACATCACAATGTAATTTATTTGTTTTTAGCATTTTGAGCAAATAAAAATTGTATGACCAAATTAGCTTACATGTTGTATTAATTTAATGTATAGCAGCTATCTTCGAAAATATGCTACTAGCTACCAACATTAATGTTTGTCAATTAAATTTGTTGAGTAATCTCAGTTGAAACACATTTTTTTTTAAATCTGATAACTAATACAAGGAGCAACAAATATAAAATACAAGAATATTGTTGGCTGTTAGTAAAGAATAATATAAAATATAATAAAAGAAAAAGACAAATTCCTTACATTTTAGCAGCTTAGAAATATAAATGATATTAAAGGCAAAACAAACCAAAAAAATTCTTCAGCTTTAATTTAAAAAGAGAGAAGAGTGAATTTTAAACAATAGTTTAGTTAAAGCTTTAAACTAATAATACAAATAAGTACTTTGTAATGAATAATAACTTTTTTTTAAATCATCAAGAAATACTAAAATACTTGCCAAAATAAAAGTTCGATAATTTTGGTATTTCCTGTCATTTTCAGCCAAGATTTATATTAAAATAACGTTGGCTTTGGATGTTAATTCTTCACCCGTATTGGTCAACGACAACGCAAAACTATGACGTTTGTGATGACATCATCGTAGATCTTGCCACCAAATTTCTCCTTGCACAGTGACTATTTTACGAAGAAAGGTCAACTGGATGGTCACAGTGTGAGGATAATTGGCTTAGTGGGTGATGTCGTAAAAGGTAAGGGGGGGAGATATAAGGGGACAAGAAAGACCAGGAATGCAACTGATGGATGATATCAAATAAAGAAAAAGATGAAGTTTTTATTATGTAAAAAAAGAAACTGACATGCTTGATGACTCCATTTGAACAAGGTAAAAAAATACCTGCTGAAAAACATAGCACTTAATTAGTGAATTGAATAACATCGAAAAAAATAGGCGCATCATATTTTAGCAGGAGCATATTTGCTTCTTTTAATGAATCCAGAGCCAGGGAACCTTATGTGATTTATCTTTGGATTTCAAGTTGAAATACATCCTTTAATTTTTACCTGAATTTGAATTTGAATTTGATAGTTTTCCTTGGTGAAAAAATTAGACAAGAAACAATAGCATATTATATTCATAAAGAATATAACCATTCTGCATGTAGTTTAAAACGTACGTCTCGTAATAGATGTAAAAATTATTTAAGAAATGCTCATACATATACCAATTCTCAGCTTTTTAGTTTCTTCGTGTTTGGAGTTTCGTCGTCTACAGACATTTAAATAAAAATACTATTTTCTTTATATGATGGTTTATGTTAGGCCTATATTTCGAAGGGAAAAAAATGTATGGATGCGTTCAGGAGTTGTTTAAGGTTCTTGCCACACCTCAAATATATGCCCGAAGTGCACGTGACATTAAAGGGCAAGGACAGTGTGATCAAAAATGAGTGTATTCACTTTATATAAGAAAGTTTGTGTATTGTACACTACAATATTTTATATAGTATCATAGTTATATAAATTAAGTTGCTATGGTAAGTAATGTTTTTCCCATTCTGGTAAATCGATAAGTGATGGTAGGATTAAATGTAGTACCTTAAACACAATATTGTTTCGACCCAATTTATAAATAACTATACCCTTCCCCCTGCCCCCGAATTGTTATTTTCAACACACATATTGAAGAATCATCATAGACTCTACCATAGAATATGAGTGATTATCGACATTTTTATGAGGAACAAATTAAATTTTCAAAATAAAATATATCCTATGTTACTCGCTGATAATTTAGCTTTATATTGGGGAAAGAACTTTTAAAATCTGTCCAGTAGATTTTGAGTTTATCCATTACAAACAAAAAAACAAAAAATCAAATATTTCCTCTTTATAATATTAGTGTAGAACACTTATGTAAAGATTTAAAAACATTTCTAACAGAGCCAGGGAATCTGTTTAAAAACTTCAACCACTGCTAGTTGAATTATAATAATAGACAAGGCACTACTAACAAATAACCATTTTGTTAATATTGTTTTATTAAAATATAAAATATACAGGAACATGACATAATTCAGACACAAGTCATATTGTAGTGAAATTTGCAAAGTTCAACTTTAATAAGAAGTAATTGATTGAAATGGCCGGCTATACTTGTGACATCGGTAAAGCCATGGTAGACGGAGTATTTGTTGTGAGGGGCGTGTCGATCTCAACCCGAAACACCACGACATTCTGATGAGCGTATGGTGGAGTGTCCTCCTTTCTCTCCCAAGTCATCTCTACCTTCGACACAGTCTTCATACTCACACTTGCGGAACCTGGACGGCGAGACGATAATAAGAAATGGTATCAGTATTATTATAGCATGTGTTTAATTTTTACTGGGAACCAAGGAAAAATAACTTGTCTTCAACTTTGACTTAAATAGGGGGATGATTTAAAAGTTGATATAGGAAATTCATACTTATCAGTCATTGGAAATATAGTAGTTATATTTTTTATTTAATCATAGTAATAACAGTTAGTACAAGGAGTTCATTAGATGAAAGATAGAGAGTCCTTTTTTTCTTACTGAAAGTATTATTTAATTATTATCAATGTGTGGAATGCCAGGCCTCCACCGTGGTTCGGATTCCACGTTAAACTGTAAGTCCTCCGTTTCATCTTACAGTCACCCTAACATTACACATTAGCGTACGTGCGTATAACCAGAACGGGTAGTAAGACGTGGTGCTAATAATTATTATTATTATTATTATTACTATCATCATGATTGTTATAACTAAGTAGCCTATTTTATAATATATTATTAACACACCTTGGTTAGGTTATACGATATCTGGTTAATTTAGGCTTTATAAAACTGGACTAGTATAATTTAGGCTTATTTATTCAAACAACTGAAGTATCCTTACTTATTTCAAAATTTGTTAATTTTTTTCTTTTTCAATTTTTTCCTCAATTTTAACTTGTGCCTTGATATACGCATGCTTGAGAGTGTCAATTTAAGCATTTTCTGTGTTTTAATGGGGTACACTTTCATAACTTTACTATAGTAAGATAACCTGGCGCGCGTGAAGAGCTCGTAACTAAATGCATCAAACTGTGAAAAGTATTGGTGTTAGAGGAATGAGTCTTATATCAAAATAAAATTGCGTTCATGATGATCATTTCGTACACTTATAATACCCATCTATTTTAATTAGGAAAAAACTTGTGCACAGAGTGAAATATGTCTGCAATAAGAACCTCACTATACAAGGTGGCCCGCGGAAAAGTAGCCCGCCTCCTATATCCAGCAGGCGCCTCACTCTTAATTGGAGGAGGTCAATCCCCCTCCACCCATATTGTGACATGAAGAATGAGTCAATAAAACTTTAGACGAGCAGTTCACTTGCTAATTCTTCATGTCACAGTATGGGTGGAAGGGGATTGACCTCCTCCAATTCAGAGTGAGGCGCCTGCTGAATATAGGAGGCGGGCTACTTTTCCGTGGACCACTCTGTAGTTATTTTATTAGAAAACAATTTTTTCAAAGTAAACCAATCGTAATGTGGGAGTTTTAATAATATCCTCGGGTCTTTTAAGATTCTTATAACAAATTCTGCCAAATCTACTGTGATGGTCCAAGCAGTTTACGAGAAACGGTGAGTTAAGTTTTAAGATTTTCGAGTATTTGATCGCGATAAATGTGATGCCGCGATAAACTCTCAGTACCGTAAAATAAATTTTTGCAATGTATACTTTATTTTATATGATTTGTAGAATTAACTCCAGAATCAAATTAATGGTGTTATTCATTTGGTAAGAACTATTATTATTTTATAATTTAAAGTGAGAATGGTTCTGTCCTGTCCCTTTTAATAATTAAGAGAGAGCGAGCGACATCTATGAGTTCTATTCAAACACAGTAGTCCTAGAACAGGGTTCTGCGATACACCAGACTTTGGGAAGAGTTAGTACTCTTTGTACCACTGTACTGACTACTCTTTGAATAGCTAACAATGCATCCATTCTCTGAGACTATGTCAACAATGAAAGCAAGAGTAAAAGTTGTTCTAGTTGTACACTGTTAAAAGTCAAGAATAAAAGTACAGCCAACAGGTGGCATGTGTTCATTGGGACCAGAATATACTGCTCTACAATATTATTGCTATGATTATTTTTATATATTACATATATCATAATTTACAAATACAGTAGAGAGTAGATATATGATTATTAGGGACATTAATTGCAGAAAAATCGATATGATTTGATGAAGATAGGATGTATTTCACATTAAATTATATCCGAGGTTCTAAATTATTTAAATTAAACACTACTATTTTAAAGTTATCTTTAGTGTGTGTTTATAATTTATTGTATTGTATTATAAAAGCTAGAATATCATCTCTATGTAATTGTTTTAGTAGAGAACTAAATCACATAAGGAAAAGTTTTGTTTTGAGTAGATCATATATTTAAGAGTGGAAGCTTAATTTATCAATTTGATAAGCATTGACATGTGTACATTCTCCCCCTCAGTTGTGACTTACCGGAATACACACAGATGTACAGAAATATAAAACCAGCACTGAACCATCTCTGCACACTCATACTCAGTATGCACTCATATGTGATGATGCCTGCGTAGAAGATGACTAAACAACAGTTCGAGATGCCCCAGGCTCTTAGGTGTCTGACTTTTTTCTGTTCAAAAACACAAATAAACAATATTATAAGTTTGAACAAGTATATTAACATAACTTTATTATACTTACAGGGTGTATAAACAAAACGTTATCATAATTACAGGGTGTTTAAACATAATGTTATTATAATTACAGGATGTGTAAACATAACTTTATCATAATTACAGGGTGTATAAACATAATGTTATCATAATTACAGGTTGGGTAAACATAAAGTTTTTATAATTACAGGATGTGTAAACATAACTTTATCATAATTACAGGGTGTATAAACATAACGCTATCATGATCACACGCTGGGTAAACATATTAAATTGTATTAGTTAATTATTTGATTAGTGTTTTCCCTTTGACTGATTTTTCAAGCTTGCTAAATTTAAAAACAGTAATACATTCGAGGTAGATTGATAGTTTGTATATCCGAGTCAGCAAGACAATCAGTAAGCTAGGCACATGTAATATTTAGATTGTATTCAGGTATCTTGGAAGCAAATTGATCGCACTTACTCGGAATGCCCCATGTATCAGAAAAATTGTAAACTTGGTTTGGATTAGTAGAGCTACCGACAAAGATATATTCAAATACTTCTTTGTAGATTCTGAAAAAAAAATAAACATTCTTACATAAAAAGATATTCAAAAATAAATCGTTATAAGATACAAATAGAAAAAAAAAGGTCAATCATTTTTGTATTGTCACTAAAAGTGCCAATTAATCTTATCTCCTCAGCACAACTATCACCTTCTTTCATTCGCTCACTCTCCCCAATAACGCCACCACACACAGTTTCAATAATTAGTTTATCCTTTTTTTTTTAGGACGTTGCCTCTCCTGCGACGTAGCGGTAACCCAAGTTAAGATCTTCTATGTTAATATATTTACGTTTTATTCGATGAGTTTTAAAGATATAGCATTGAAACAAAAATAATAATCTTTTAAATAGTTCTAAAAATTGTCTTATATTGTCACAATATTTTTATGGACTTTTTTTTTACAACTCGTCTACAACTCAGGCTATTTGGCCATTAACTAAAATAGCCTACAGTAGTCTTCCTTTCAGGATGTAGATTAAAAGGTTCACGAAAGCATTTATCTGTCTAGAATAGACAACAAAGAAAAATATAATTTTGAAATGCAAGCCAATGTTGTCCAGGCTCAAATAGTAGAGTGAGTGTGTCTACTCTTCAGTGGAAGAGGGCGAGTGTTATTAGCAGGAAAACAACTAGAGGCCTCTTAGTATGAGTTTCTCATGTCCATCCCCCTCTTTTCTGCTTCGTACGATGGTTCCTAAGTGTAATAATGCTTAAAGTGCTTAGGTGTTTCAGGTTAAGATGTAATCAATTTGAAAAATAGCCTCGAATTCGCCCAACTAGCCAACGTAGCTCAGATCGTGTGTGTTTGTACACATCTGTACTTAGACCTTTCATTCCAAGATCCATAACTATAGATATCTACACCCTGGTCATCTCATCTAATGTAATTTATTTAGTGCTGAGATGAAATGGGTGTAGGGTGAGGATATGACGGTTCTAATTGACAGGGTTGAACCAAACTATGTACTATAGATAGAGATGGCCTCCAGGATATCTCATATTTAGATATTTCATATGTGTTCACGTCATATTTACAGAGCCAGGATTGTTTTGATTTAGAGAGAGGAAAAAATAATGTTTCCTTACACTCAATTACTTTGTAAAGAGTTGACTACATACAATCTATAAATCTTAAATAACTAATAAGAACTTCAGGTTCAAACTGATAACCTTTCTACCATCACACAAACTCGTTTGATACATACACACATACATACATACATACATACATACATACATACATACATACATACACACATACATACATACATACATACATACATACATATATAATTACATACATACATACATACACACACACATTCATACATAATACATACATTCATACATAAATACAAACATACATTAATTCATACATAATACATGCATACACACATACATCCATTCATTCATATATACATATATACATACATATATTAATTCATACATACACTCATACATAATACATACATATATACATACATACATACATACATACATTCAATCATTCATATATACATACATACATAAATACATACATGCATACATACATAAATACATACATGCATATATACAATACATACATATAAACATACAATACATACATACATGTATACATACAGACATACATACATAATACATATGCACACATACATACATAATACATACACATTTACATACATACATAATACATATATACATACATTCATTCACATATACATTCATTCATTCATATACACATACATACATAAATACATACATAAAAACACACATACATAGTACATACATATATACATACATTTGATTCCTTAATGGATGAAAAAACTTACTAATGTGTGAGAGGAGTGTTTGAGAGGGTGTAGTGGAGGTAGTAGGCAACGGCTGCCATGGCAGTACCGTACGTGTCTTCAGCTTTCAGAGCGGAATGTAAAACCACGCACCGTACGTATACGATACTATGCTGCTACCAGGGTGCTACGACGGGTGTCGGTGAACGCATCTGCGTAGCAAAGCATGGCAAGAGAAAAACATAAGATACTTGTACGTACCGTACGTATACGATACTATGCCGGTGTGCGAGGACCTTTAATGTTTCTCATTTTCACAAATTCGTCTACACCATTTAGACCCCTTCCTTTGGATCCACACACACTCTACCTTCATATATTTGTTTTGTCACTAGACCCACACTCATGCTTCTTGTAACGTGCTAATCACCCATTGGCACGTACACTCAAAATACCCTATTTATAAGATCATCACTATAAATCCAAGAACTAATAAATTCAAATGATATGTGACAGATATAAACTCACGTTGAAATCGTGTTGCTGGAAACGGCCAGGCTCAAGGAAACCTGATTCAGTGGACGGCTACGTTCCCGGAGGAATTTCTCTACACACAGACACCTTGCTCGCTTGCAAGACTCAACTGCTTATAATTCATTCACGACCTAAGTTTACCTGGATGACAGCTCGAAATGTTACTAGAAGTAATCCCTAATATATCACTACGCCAACAGCTGACATCTATCACTTTGGATGACTGTAATGAAAACAGATGGTAATATATTAATGTGATAGTTAACCACAGTAAATTTGGCCAATATTATTTATATATTTATTTGAGATTGGACACAAATTTTATTTATAGTTTTATTCCACTTAAAAAAATATTCACCCCACTTTCACAAAACTTATAACGAACATAGCTTCAAAATGGCGATTGACGAATTTAAACCACATGGTTGAACATGACGGTAAACAAGTTTTTTTACAATGATGCAGACACGCAGTTGATGGAAATATTTTATTCAATTAAATATTTCAAAATACGATAAAATAATCATAAAATCATTTATTGTATGTAAGAAAAATTACAACAATTTTCTCTTTTCCAAGTAAATACGATGCCTGTATTAAAAGGTATTGATGTGTGCACTATATTAAACATAATCAATAACGTTCCAAAACGAAAAATAAGTACTTTTAATTATGTTTAAAATATTGTTTCGGATTGGGTAAAAAGAAATTATTTTAAAAATTGAAATAGTATCAGAAAACTTAAGTTTGAGTTATTTTTAATGTAATATATGACAGGTAGTTAAAGATCTTTACATTTATAACAAAACAGTGATCTTTTACAAGTGTTGGCAACCCAAAACCTAAACATATGATTTTCGAACTGTAATTCAGGTAAACACTTATCGTGAACGGACTTAAGACTGCCCGCTCCTCAGTGTCGTCATTAGCGGCCGTCTCCAAGCGCTAGTAGATGTTCTAATTTGTTCTGGAAGGTTATCTCACTCTTTTTCATATTCTGACAGTTAAAAAATTAAACTTGGACATCCGGGTTTGATTTCCGTGTCCAGGTGTCATTTTTCATAGTAGAGTAGTGTTTTGTATTGCCTTTTAACCTCAAATCTATTGTTCCATCCCCTTTAAATCGCTGTTGTGTTAAAGCAGACGCCCCTTCGTTTTAAAATGTGTTTTTGTTCTACTTTAACGAGTTACACCCTTTCTAATAAAGACACAACCATCTTGGTTACAGGTCTAATCAAGGTGCTTCACACCTAACGCTCCCTATTTGGACAACATTGTCTAAAGTAACTGATATGATCCCCATCAATAAATAATGGAAGGTTTTGTATATGATCACGTCAAACCATACCTTCATACATTTTTGAATTGGAATAAACTGATTTTGTTAAACTTGTATATATCTCTTATGTTATATGCAACCCATCCTTCTTTGTATATCTTTGTTACTGTACTCGTCTTTTATCTGATAGGAGAAGCGGCTATACACTCTCAACACGTTCAAACCAACGTAACACGCTTCTTTCACATTGACCTTTTGTAATCCCTTTCAATACGCACTCTATCACCACCCATTCATTGCTGACTCTTTCCATACGAGGTTTTTTCACAAACATTTCTTGTATATCTCATTCTGACCGCATTCACCTTTCTCTTGTGTTTCTCCTGACAAACACATGTTTCACATCCATACAACAATTTAGGCTTTAAAACAATTTTACATACTGCCATCTTTGCCTCTTTTGATGCTAATTCGTTCTTTGCAATAGTCCACATACATCCAACTATTCTTCGAGATGGATTCTCCCGTCTGTCGATTTCACCATATAGCCTTCCATTTTTACAGAACATTTTGCCCAGATATATAAAATAATTCACCTGTTTTAATAGTTTTACATTTATACTAAGCTGACAATCATTTCCTGATTTGTCCTTATCCTTATTTAATATCGGTAATATTAGGCAATACTTGTTTGATATCGGTAATATTTCAACCAAGATTGTGGTGTTTTAACTGATACCTGAAATAACCTCCAAGCCGTCTGACTCTTTGTTGATAACCTTCGAGAAAGCCGAAAATAATCCAAGATGGAGGATGGATACAAACTGGAAAGAAAGAAAAAAATCATAAACACCCCAAATACTAAGTCCATCCTTTATAGTGTGTAATATAAGGTGTTAGATTTTATTTGTATTTGGTTGCCATTAATGAAATGGTTGGGGTTCGGATATCTGTCGGGTTCATCTGGAGGTGGATTCTCAAATAAAATTTATGACTATGGATTTCTCCTCATATCTCTACTATAATACAAACTATGATATGTGAGTCTGACATTTAAGCCGCGTACCCACTGATGCTTGCCCTCGTAAACAAAATTATTTAGAACTGGAAAGCTAAGTGAAAATATTTTAATTTTCTATCTTATGTCTAGTAAAAAAAAAGAATAACATATACATTTTAGTGGATACAAGACATGAAACATTTCTTTATTATATTCCATAGCTACATGTTATCATGTGGCGTAGATTATATAATGTAGTACATTGACAGAGCATGAGAAAATATCACGCCATTTATCTACCAAAACAATCTATACAATCAGTACTTCCCAGAGATAATCGCCTAAAGCCTTCACTTCACTCTCAAGTAATCATTTGAGAAATTATCAAACGTCATTTTGGTTAAACCAACTATTTTGGAAGAAGACAGTTTAATTATAAAAATTATTTTAAGCTAAAAAAAAAATTATAAAATTTAATTTATTCCGGGTTTTTATCAGGTCTATCGAATTACGACTACACATTTTTTTACCTTTTTTAACTAGCATTTGTTTACTTTTATTATTATTATTATTATTATTATTACTAGGCTCTACTCTCGTAATGGACTAGACTGCCGAAAACATGGAGATCAGGGCTCGATCTAAGCCCGGTATACTGAGGGTGGTTTTCCCTAAATAATTCTCCATTCAATACCCAAGCAAATGTGAGTACACTTCTTCTAAATTCGGCCTCCCTAAGCCCTAACACATTAGTGTAATTAGTACATAGGTGTATAGCCCAAACGGATGGTAAGATAAGGTGCTAAAGAAAATTATAAGGAGATTTAATAATTAAATGGAATTATTAATTATTATTATCATTACTATCACACCACGTCTTACTAATCGTATGTGCTATTTGCACTTAATTATACTTATAGGCATCGCAAGCTCTTAATTATTAGGGGACTCAGAACAAACCTATTTTCATTTTAAATTATTAAATAAAAGTTATTTTGTACCAAATGAACAACAAGAATAATATTATAACTGAATTAATTATATACATAAAATAAAGAATCTACCTTAAATGATCTATGCCTTCCTTTTAACGTGGAGTCGCTATTTTCTGAATATAACGAATCACTCTTTCTTTAACAGTCTCATTTGAGAAGATTGTGGGGGGGTTCCCCGCTCCTCACCCCCCGCTAACGACGCCCGTGACACGTTATGGGTCAAGGGGGTTATGAAGGTAGAATTTATATGCAATGGTCCCGCATTTGCGTGGAGGTAGAGTGAGAACCCATTCAAACCATAGCTTTCCCATCATTGGCGAACCAGACTAGATGAGTTTGACGTTTATTCCCTGACTCCACCGATGTGAGTTATATTTTGGTCTCACACTTCGAGGAAAGTTCACTCCCTTAAGTTCGTCATCTGTCCACTTTCAGGCAAGGAAAGTAAACTAAGATCACCCATTTACAACGTATTGCTGGCGCATTTCAGAAGAGGAACTTCATTTGAACAATTAACTTGTTTTAATATCTATTTTCAACGTATTCTATTATTATTATTAGCACCTCGTCTTGCTACCCGTTCGGGTTATACGCACTTACGCTAATGTGTAATGGTAGGGTGATTGTGAATTCACAAGATGTCTTGTCAGAGGTGAAGGAAGGGTTTGGTAATCAGATAAATCTTTGCCGGGACCGAGGATTGAGCCCCGTACGCCAGCATAGAAGTCTTACACCTTAACCCTAGACCACCAGGTCACCTTCAACAAATTCTAAAAATCTTAAACTCACATTCATGCAATTTTATGTTACTATTAAAATTGCATTGATCGTCCGGTCCTGTTATGCGCTTCTGTACTAATTACGCTAATGGTTTAAGGGATATAAAACGGTTATGTTTATAAAAAGGTGTACCAGCATTTTCGTATTGGGGAAATGGTACGCCATTATGTAAAAATAAACTCTGTACACCTGACCGAGATTTGAACCTCGATCCCTTCATCGTCGGTAGTCTAGTCTACTGCGAGAATAGCTCCATAGACCATGCGGCCACCGAAGTGGGTATACCAGTTGTCTTTTTTTTAAACTAAATCTTTTGTTTGCCGCTTATATCATTTTTATTGTGGGTACCACCATTCCAATTTACGTTATTTTTTTAATTTTTAATTTTATTATTTGATAATAAATTACATGATCCAAAGAGCTAGAGCTCACTTATAGGACTATGGATTTATAATAGTGGAAATTTTACATGGGTTTAAATTTTAAAAGATTTAAAAGAGATTTATAGATATTTATCGTGAAATAAAAGTAAAACCAAATCAGAACAAAAAAAATAGCTAAATACACAAAACATAATAGACAGAAGTACCAGTACAATGTTACAGATAAGATCATTTTTAAATACGTGTGATAATATTGATGAAAATATTTTATCAATAAACATTAGAGAGAAAAATTAAAATGAGTAAAAATAATAATAATACATAAATAATGAGAAAGTTCCTTTGAAATAAAGATGATAATTGAGGAAAATTAATTAGTATTATAATAATTAACTATTTTAATAATTATGACGTGACGTAGCTCAATTTTAGGACAGATCACCCAGTACTAATGTACCGTTGCTGAGGGAACGCCTGAAGATATTAATCGTACATCCTATCCATGGAGGCCCTTTCCATGTCCCGGTGAGGTGAGGCGATGATAAAAGTGGATATAATGGGGAGGGGATAAGGAAGATCTTAACCTAACCTAAGCCTAAAAATTCCAAACCCTGGTAGCCATGGGAGTTATTCCCCTTTTAATAAATATCCCCCGGTAGTAACCGGTAATCAAACCCGGACCCTCCATAATTTACTTTAGAGAAGAAATTAATGTATTGAAGCATCATATACTACTGTCATTTTTTACAGTTTGCATGAGCACTTTTTAATTTGTATTGCGATTTACCTTTTGAATATTGAGTTTCATAACTGACCTTCAATGTAAACTATTCAGTTGACACGTCTTTACTGCTTTATATTATTATAGTTCGATTTTCTATATTTTACGCTTTTTTAAAATTATTTGCAATCTTTAGGGAAAAGGAGGGCGGTTATTAAATTATATAGTCAAATTCTATGCTTGCCCCCCCCCC
>CABFOV010000714.1:143134-164416 GCA_902141375.1 Timema poppense
GATTAACCAGTATATCAGATACAGGATTATGCCTGAACCATAAAGAACGCGTCAGAGTACAGTTTAATGCATTATTAATTTGATAACAAAGAAATATTGATCAGTTTAATAGGTTTTTTTTACATATGTACATATCTGATCACGCCGTTCCCTTACAGGGTAGGCAAGAAACTGTGCATAGGGCTAAAAAAAACTGTGTTTTTTAAATCATGTCAATGCTTTTTGAATGTTTGTGCTTTTACTACTACTCTTTATTTATTATATGTATTATTTGTTTTTATTAGTGTTTATTATTTTTTTACTAATTATTTATCTGTATGTATAATTATTTGTCACTGATTGCTCATTTTATTCTATCATGTAATTTTACTCACATGAAAGGTATTTGTAAGATTTTCAGCGATGGCCTGTTTTAGTTCTTGCGGCTGATGGCCAGCAATACAATAAAGAAAATTGAAATTATTAATATTATCATCTCCTATAATTATTACCAGTTCCATTGTCCAGCCGAAAATATATCTAAACCCAGAATACTTAGGTAGCTGAAATTTTGCAAGCAATCAGCCCAAAAAAACAAAAATGTGCAGGAATACACGGTGACCAAAAACTTCAATGGGGGTGGTTCCTAAAATCCAAAGTTAAAAGAATCTCGAAACCCTGAAGCTCTAGGAGCTAAACTTTTTCAGGCAGGTAGCCCTTAGCCCAAAAGAATGCAAAAAATACTTGGCGACTTAAAATTCCCATTGAGGCCCCCAAAATGGGGGATTTATAAAAGATCAAATTAAAAAGAATCTCGAAGCCTAGAAAGTTAAATTTACTGTTACAGAGAGATTTTTTTGTATTGGATATGGGGGAAGAACAAAGGTATTTACTAAAGAACAAAAAGTATATAAAACAAATGTTGTTTACGATGAAATCTTCAATTGAGAAACAGTTTCACACTTTCATTGGAGTAAATTATTATTGATTTTGTAATTAAAATGCACCCCTCAGATTTTAAGGGTCACTAAAATATTATTCCCATTCACAATCATTGTCAAACACATGCCAATAGGACACATTACACGACTAGAAATGAAGCTGTTGATTTTTAAACGGGTACTATGCTAGTTATTATTAATAATAATAATGTGCTGAAATGGATTCAACGACCTCAATTCTATTGTTTTAAAAGTATAATGCATAAAACCGTACCACGATGCTAAGTTAGCTAATATTCGTCTCATGTTCAATGGTTGTCTATATTCAACTCCATACATAACACATAATAAGCTCAAGTTAAACCAACTTTGCGCGTTATGCAATCATCACTTTTCACTATGTTTCGATTATAAACGTTATAAATGAAAACAACGTGTTTCAACTTCTTACGAGCGTATAGCCTTAACGAGTAATAAGACGCGGTACTAAAAAAAAAAAGATCTCTTACGTACGATTTGTTATTGGATATGAGCTATAATTGAATCAAAAATACTTAGAATACTGTTAAAAGTATTAGTTCTGACCTAACAGATACCCTTTAACATTATTTAAAACATTTATCATATCATTGAAATGAAACTTATATAAAAATAACAAGTCTTACTGTAACCATCCAAATATTTACCTTTGTTCGCGCTGCATATTTTTCTTGCCCAATGAGATAATAAATGATATATCTAGAAGACTATAAATTCCCAACCTTAATCTCTGATAAACCCACGTATAATTTCAGACCACAAGTAATATTGAAGATTTTTTTTAAACTGTCAAATAACTATCACCATATCTAATCAGTATGATATCAAAGATGTATTGTAATGAACAATACAAACAAGGGTGTTAGTTCAAGTTGTGTCAAGTTCCCATAGTACAGAGGCAGTGAACTTTCGAGTTCCTAATCCTCCCATAGAGTAATCAAGTACAGTAGATTCTGTAGTACTGAACTGCTATAAATAGTGAACTATGATCATTAAAAGCCAAACGTCATCTGATGTTAGTTACTTAATTGTTATTAGTAATAACAGCCCCGTTGTTCATTGGTCAGCGCGCCTGGCTACCTGGTCGCGGGTCCGATTCCCGGCTGGTACAATGGGTGATTTTTCCCGACAGGGGTATTACCCCAAAGGCCACCAGGGTCTGGTTTATTAGACTCCAAGTAAGGTTAAAATCTTCTACTGGTTCCACACTCTCATACTTACTCTCACCACCATCATCATCATCTCAACGGGGCATGGAAAGAGCCTCCCATGAAAGAATGTACGATTAGTACAGTCGGGCGTCACCTGGGCAACGGTACATGAGTACCGGATAATTTACCCACCAACTGGGCTACAAGTAATATAGCCCAGATATGTATACTTAAACTATTAGTAATGATAACATTTGATATTTATTTTAGTTAAGGTTGTCCTTTTCAGACCATTTTTAGCACCACATTTTATTACCCGTTCGGGTTGTAAACATATTATGTACTAATTACGCTAGTGTGTTAAAGATTAGGAAGGTTGAATTTACAGGAGGTGTATCCGTATTTGAGTAGAAGGAGAGTGTAAAATGATTTAAGAAAAACCACCCTCATTACACCCGACCGGTATTCGAACTCCTATCTCCCTGTCATCAGCAATCAAGTATATTGCGATATTTTGTTCTAAGAACAGCGTTTTCAAAACTTGCCTCTACCATATTTATTTCAGACTCCACGAGGCAATTTTAGAGTCTTTATTTGTTTTTCACACTATAAAATAATGTCAGTAATTAAGATTGTTATTTTTGTACTTATTTTTTTCAAATCTGAATAAAGGACATTTGCCAAAAGCGTACCCAGAAAATGTGATGTTTTCCGTTTGTTTTATAATTGTAAAATTTAATTATCGTTATTGAATGTTCATAGTATTAGTGAAAAAAATTTGAGGCATCAAATATATATTTTTTGTGGTGCAAAAGGGCTCATTCAGTTTCAAAAGTTTGGGAACCCATACGACCACCGAATCAGGTTTAAGACTGTTAAAAACTTGATAAAGTCATCTACAGTGGCCCCATGGCTGCTTTAGTGCTGACTGACAGCTCACATCACAGTCATCATTTAGGTGTATATACCTAAATTCTGACTGTCAGAACTGACAACTGCTTAACACATCTTTTTGCAGATCATATGGTTTGGCGTAGGGATATATAACTTGGTCTGGTAGCTTTTTAAAGCCGTCAGCTGTCAGATGTGAGCTGTCAGTCATCACCAAAGAAGCCATGGGGCTACTGTATGTATATTATACACTAGCTGCTGCCCGCGATAGTAACATTTCAGTTTACCTACCTAACATACATGCATTGTTCCATAGAGCAGTAATTATCACGACAATTTTTATTTTGTTATACTCTTCATAACTTTAAAACAAATGTTCCTATTTGAATAATTTAAAAAGTAATTTACTCCTACGTAAACAACCTAAATGATTAAATAATTGATTTGGATAAGGATTCATATCATGATATGGACATAATCACTTTTTGTTCGCATCCGTGTTTTAGTTTACTAATTTCAACAAAAAACGTTTATTGTAACATAACTATAATAATTACATATATTGTCTCGCGGACTTTTTTGCTCACATTAGTGAGAACGTTCAATATGTATAGAATTGTTTATGTAATACCAATAGTTTTTGCAGCGCACGCGGAGAAAACATATTTTTTAGGCAATTTTTTATACCTTGTGTGAAACTATCGACATTTTTATGAGGAATGAATTAAATTTTCAAAATAAAGTATAGCCTATGTTACTCGCTGATAATTTAATTTAGCCTTTATATTGATGAAAGAATTTTTAAAATCGGTCCAGTAGTTTTTGTGTTTATCCATTACAAACAAAAAATTTAATCTTTCCTCTTTATAATATTAGTGTAGATGAATACTAACCGCAAACATTTTGTATCGCCTTGTAAAATGATATGAATTTATGTGGGTTGTCACCCATGTCAGTCTCGCGGTCTTAAATTCAAGCTTAGTTAGTCTAGTTTTCCGGTGATCGGGGGGTCGAGGCTGGAATCCCAACCGGTTGTAAAGAGGGAATTTTTCCTAAATGGTTTCTCACGCTACCTTCACGCAAATACGGGTATATCTCCTTCTTCATTCTACCCTCCTCATCCCTAATACACTAGCGTAACTAATGTTTACTAGTATAGTCCGAATGGATAGTCAGACACAATTTCGGGTGGGGAGGGGGGGGGGGCGTCTGTTGAAATAAAACATATTTGCGAGGCGAAATCTGTTTTCAGAAGGGTTTCAACTATCATAAAAGACCAAAGCTACTGTTAACGAAGTTTAGTAATGAAGCAAACGCTATATTTAAACTAACCAAAATACATTTTTCACTTGGTGCCTCTTGACAAAAAGCTATATCGAACCAATGACACGCTTAAAACGAGTCAATTGAAGTCCCAAGTCAAGGTGGGCCTACTAAGCGAGATCCCTTTGCATGCCTTGGTAGGCTCTGTGTAACACCAAGGAAGGTAAAAATAGCTCTTGATTATATCTTAATATATTCAAGTCATATTTTCTAAATATCCTCCATGGAAATAGTAAACGAATTCGAAAATAAAGTATTTCTTAGTTTTTGTATGATTGTTGGTGTATAACCTATTTATTTAGTTTATTAGTTTGACTCCACAAGATTTTCTTCGAGCATAAGGAGATATTTGGTCATGTTTTTATAAGTAAGTTGTGTGTATAAAATTATTACTATTAACAAAGAGTATTCTTGAAAACAATCATGAATTATGAACAGCAACGTATCTACAATCTCGAGCTACATACTGCTAAAAAAGAGCTCCAGGATTTACAGCGTCATTATTTTAATTTACGCATCAGCGACAAATATAAAATGGATATGGCCCAGATGTATCTCAAAAGACAAAGAAAGATGATAGGGTTCCTCAAGTCAGAGAACGAGGATTTACTGGCGAACGCGCGAGTCGCTGGATCTAAGGGGAAAGAAGCCACAGCGGCCGAAATAAAGGCAGTAATCAAAGATAGACTATCCCATATGGAACAATACAAAAATAAGATCAAAATTGAAAGGACGCAATTGAAGGAGCTTCAGACACAAATCATTAAATTAGAGAAAGAACTGAACAGAGTGAAAGTGAAGGACAAAATGAGTGAGCATGCCATCCTGGCTAGAGCTGTTGAGTATGAGCATCTGCTAAACAGGTTAAAATGTCGCCTGGAAGTTGGGCATGATAAATTCGGCGTCATGTTATCAGAAAACAAAAGTTTACGGGACGAAATCACTTTCCTTTTACAAGAAAGGCACAACTTTAACGCGGTATATTCATCTCTTGTTACTCTGTACACTAAAGGTAATACGTTTATTAGTAGCCTCAACGAGCAGGCGATTTTGACATTTTGTAGAAGAGAAGAGGCTTGTAAGCAGTTAAAGAAACTTAAATGTAATGAACTTGAAGAGACGAAGATGGCGAGCAATGAAATTAATGATTTAATTAGGGAGGAAGATGACTACATCAAATTCCATAAATTTATTGCTTTCAAGAATTCTTTGCGCGTGTTGAGTAATTTGGAAGAACGTATTAGATTAAAGCGGGAGAAACAGTTTGCAGAAGAGATTAACATGGTAGAACGCTACACGGTCCTTATTAATAAAATAATTCATTTAACTGGAGAGAAAGATCTTAAACAACTAGTACGGGACTTCCAGAAAAAAGAAGAAAGCAATTTTTCTTTATATACTAACGTGATCATATTGAACGAAGAAGTGCAGAAAATTGAACACAGCATACAGTGTCTTAATAATGATAACGGAAACTTGTTGGCAGGAGATACGACAAGAGAAACAATGTCACAGAGAAAAAATGTTTGACTTAAAGGTGAGGTGTTATCACAAACTATACAATTAATAAAGAATAGTTTCAGCACAAGTTTAAACCTATTCTGTTGGTTTTCCTTGTAAAGGCTCTGCCAAAGTCTTTCAAAACTTTTCCATTAAGTTAGGTGAAGAAACATTTGCCAAGATATGATTATTGCTAAGGTCTGACTGGATTATGCTGATAGGCTACATTTTTTTTACTCCCGTTAAATATAAAACCAACCTTCTAAAGCCAATTAACATTCACCCATTCTTAATAATTGTGTGGTTGGTTAGTGGGAAGGGGCGCAGGGGTAAATTGATTGTTTACTAGTACAGGCCTAGTACATTATATTTTCGACAAAGTATTCTGTTAGGGATGGCATCGAATAAATCTAAAATCTATTTATATATATTAGAAAAATTAAAAGAAAAGATTGGTGCAACGCATTTATCTTAATCAGCCTAATTTCGTACCAATGTGTAATATTATTGACTCGTCTTAGAGGCACGTTTCATTAGGTGGTATACTAAATATTATTACATTAGGCCTTACAGATATTAAACATTTTCTTAGATAGCTTGTTTAACTTATTTGTATTTTATATTAGATAGGTAATGAAACAATATATTTGATTTTTAATGAATCTTACTTTAGGCCTAGGTAATATTATTTTAAAACTTGTGCGTAGTTAATAAATGGTTTAAATATTAAATTATTTCATCATACTGTGTCTTAAGCAAACCCTCAATGAATGCTAATAATTAAACTCGCAATATATTTTTTTTAATATTTGTTTTATATTTTATTAAGCCTGCATATTAAATCCAAATAATTAGATAAAAACTGTTACACACATTTTATAAGTACATTTAAAAATAGGACTAACTATAGTATGATTTTGGTAGGAAGAACAGTAAAAGTTAGTTACTAAAGTTACTAAAACAATTTTAATATATTCATACATCATGTAATTCTATCTCCAGCTATAACTTTTGATAGACTTTATTAATACCTATAAAATAACAGAAATAATAAGATGAAATGTTACCAATGCTAGCCGCAAAGAAATAGGTTTGAATTTTCTCTACTGTTCTTCCAACTAAATTCAGGGTGTATATATACTTTATTCACTTACTAATAAATATTGATTTATCTGAATCTACCGAATATTAGTGATAGTTTATTAGATTTCACCGGCCATACAAAATTTAAAAAAGTCTGTTTCCTGATTTAAAGAATGCCTACCCAATTTAACGCATTAATAGGCATATAAAGAAACTGAATTTTAATTACAACAAATTGACGAGATAAAAATATGTCCATTTTGGGCCAAACACACACAGAATATTTGTATCAGTAGATCATGGTGTGTGAATCTAGCCTTGGCCTCGACCCTTTAGAAAATTGTTTCTCGAGTATGTGACCTATTCTAGCAGTTGATACAGAATACATCTTGATTCAACAATGTAAATATGTTATAAGGTACTTTTAGAGGAGTCACGGAGCGCTACCAACAAAGCCAACGAGAAGAAAGCGTGGTGCGAGCAAAAGATGGAGACACTCATGAAAGGTTTGGAAACCATCTTCGCTCTCCTTGGTGGCGACAGGGATCAAATGCTCAAGAAGCTTGGGGACAACACACATGTTTCGTTATCCAACGTTGAGATGCACTTAATTGCCATTGAATTCAGAATTAACGAACTACTGAACGTCTTGTCTTACCTAGAGGACAGAGAGTCCTTGGCAGGATTGGAGCTTTACCGGTTGTATTACCCTTTAGAAGACGAGAATAGCCAGGTGAGCGTTATGGAAAACAGACATGAAGCCTCTCCTTTAATAATTAGCCTAATTCAATTAATTTGTTTGTTTTGAAAAACTGTTATATTTTTCATGTACGGTAAATTGCTTTAAGTGGGTTCGGAACACAAGTGATGAATGACACTTGCGCGGAACCACCCGTCACCCAACGAACTTGGTTGTGAATCCATATCGGGTTGTGACACTTGCCCGTAATGACCTATTTTTTTTATTTCTTCTATTCTTATATATTCATATATATTTTTATTTTAAGAGACTCTTAGTCGATAGTATATCCTTTCCAGTGAACACCACGTAGAGGTAGTCACTTTTCGCTTCCCTTATAATTTTTCACTTTTATTAAGCTCGTCAAATATTTTTCTTTATGTAGTTGACTAGGCCTATTTGTTTTATTCTTTTAATTTTCATTCTGTTTTTTGTTTTGTGTCTTTTTACGGTTATGCCTAAAGTGGCTGTCTTACTCTAATTTCTACGTCTTCTTGTATGCATTACCAAACATCTTATTTAGCGGTACGTGTGTCAGTGCACCACATATTCGAATATGAAGGCGAACTTCCGAACTTCTTCGTTTGCGCTATACCGAGTCACTAGACCAAGTGCTTGCACTTTACTCCACAGACACTGGTTGAAGTGATAGTTACAACCTTAAATCTTTGCTGATGGAAACAAAAAATGTACCTACTGAATAATGGCAGTATCAAAATCAGTAACAACAGACTCTCGATTCCAGCCAGACAAGCAGTTTTTCACAGCTATAAATAATCTGCCGTAAGATTCACGTGTCTGGTTCGGCAGAAGTCTATTGATGACGGATGGTATTTGTTTCTTCCAAAGAACCTCCCAGATCAACGTGAGTAGTGGATATCTGCCCAAACTGCTTACTGGAACTTTTTAATGTTCCATCAGTATAAAAAAAAGATGATGTCAACAAGGCACTTTTCCTTTTGTGCTGGTAAATGTTAATATCTTGTCCTGAGGCCCACGGTTATCATGCTGAAGAAGGAAACCTCCTCCCTCATTCATATTTAACAGTTGTTGAGCTAAGTTGGCATCTCCTGCATGACCCTGATCTTTTATTGGACCCAATTGTTTCCTCCAAATACGATGCAATAATTGTTGTCTGTGCTGGCATCACCATCACAAAGTCGCAACCACGATTGAATAGCTGGCCAACTTCTGTGTAAATTTTTGAGATTGAGTCATCTGTTTTCCTCGCTTGTTTTCTGGAACTGGCCATTTGCTTTCTAACTTCATTCACTGCTACGTCTGGGACACAACTGTGACATTGCTCTCCTAAAACTGCATGGTTTTAGTGGAAATACGCCCTTTACACAGTTCTTATTATTTACACAGCGCCAGTAAGTGGCATTCTCCTTGTTCGTGTAGTCCACTATATATCCGTTCGAAATCAACAATAACTTACCCTTGCTGGTTTTGGTGACTTACATGAAAACTGAGAGCAAGTGAACCACGATAAAGAAATATATCAACCTTGACTTACTTGTGGCAACTAACTGGAGAGAAGACAATATCAACAAGCTGAATTCTTACTACCTCTCTCGACCCTCTCTTCACCACTTATAGCCTCTGCGCAAGTGTCACTCTTTACAATAATCCTAGTTTCAGACTTCCAAGGTTACTCGCCGTTAGTTGCTGTTTCATTCAAACTAAGCTAAATTCCACTTTCGGGCAAATGTCAATCCATATAAGTGTCATATTATATTCCTTGAAGTAATCGTCAAAGATCCTAGCTTTATCCTACTGTGGAAACTTATATCTAATGAAAAGGATAACTAAGAGGAATGTGTCATCACCTGAATTGTACTAAAACTCGAGTCTCGACCACTCGAGTCAGGATCAAGTGCTCTAACAAACTCTATCGCTGAGCTAGTTTTCCCACAAATTGACCACAATTTACGAGCCAGTTAAAAGAGAAATAAACTATTTCCTTGTTGTTGTTGTTGTTTTTAAACTCTTAGTTATGGACATTGTTGTGGATGACGCTACTTTAAGTTGAACCAAGTATTTTAAAAGTGACATAATAACCTTTTATGAAACTCGTTCGTAATTTGTTTATAATAGTAAGCCTACACTTATGTCGTTATATTGGCTCATGCTGAAGTTTTTACCGACGTTATTATAAATATAAAGTTCTACAAACATGGCACACTAAAAAGGATTAGCTGATATCTTCGGACCTAAATACAGGGTTTGCTTAGAAAAGAAAGGCAAGTCAAGCTCACCTCACTTTGTTCCAAAAGCTTGCCTCAAGATGTTTTAATTTGCTGTAGATTTAGAATTCACTGTCTTATAGTTCTAGGTAATACCAACCATGAATGATCAAACCAAATAAAATTATTTACAGTTCAGCATCGAATATTAAAGTAGTAACTACAGCAGATGTATTTGCTGACAGCTTGTCTATCCTGCTTGTTTGGTAATGTAAATATTGCTGAAGTAGACCGCCAAAATTGTTTAATTATTTTAGTACCGAATATGCTTATTACTGCACGTAATAAAACAATAATTATTGGGACTCAAAGACCCTATTTCTGTTGAATGTTTGGGAAATATACCTCCTCCTATTGGTTTAATAAGTCAGTATTTTGTGTAGCAAGGAGCTAATAAGTCATAGGCTAATAATGTCGTAAGCCAGATCTCGGGTCACTGTCTTAGAGAATCAAACCAGTAGTACAATTTGTGAAATTTTAAGAATGTTTACTGAAAATCACCTCTTGCACTCGTTATGAAATATAAAACAGTGTTAAAGTCAACCATCTAGTGTCAACAGCATAAACAAATAATGCCAAACAATAACATTGTTTATTTAAGTTCATAATGTCCACTCAACGTATTTGTTACATAAATACCTCTGATTGATCAGATGTTAATCATCGAGGGGGTTAAATAGATCAGCTCGACGGTTCCCAGTGTTTGATTGGCTGAATTGTATTGTGTTGTTTCTGTTGCTATGACTTTTATCATTATGGTTTTGGGGGTGGAAGCCATATAGAACAACAGCTAGACAATGAACACCAGTGCTATGTACAAGCGAACTTAGAACTGAGTGTTGGGTTAGTCATGCTAAGGCATGAAGGGGAGAGTAAGGAAAGTACACAGGAACTGACACGGGAACTAATGAAGTTCTATTAAAACGTGGGTCACTGACACAATGGTTACACTTAAGAACTTTGGTCGTTTCTCTTCCTACCTTTATACTATTTTAGACTAATATCCATCACATTAGTATAATTATTAATGGTTACCCATATAAGTTAGTACTTTTTATAATAAAACCCATTTAAAATCCGTTTCAATACTATTATTTTGTTCTTCCCCATTCTCTATCCGTTACCCATCCTGATAAGTAATCGCCTATAAGGGACGGGGAACATGACAAGTTAATTGATTCGTATGAGCCATGTACTAAAGCCACCATTCAACGGCATGAATGAGCGTGGCAAGTGGACCTCCCGGGTATCGACCCAGGTCCTACTTACTGTAGGACAGGTGCAGACACGATGATCTCACTTCCAACCAATCTCTTATTTAAACATGACATAATTTTTATATTTCTGTTATGTACTTTATCAAGAACTTTTTTAAACAAAACCCTTAAAAATCAGTTCCAATTAATTTATCTCAATCTCTCCCTCCCGCTCCACATCGACCACCCTGATAAGAAGCACCCAAGGGGAGTCAGGCAGCAACATAGTTATAATTTAGTAATGCCCATATAAATCAATTCAATTACGGTTTGGTGTATAGAAAAATAATCAAAACTTTATGTTAAAATCTCTAAAGACTCTTAGCACCGATATCGAGGGCATAAAACAATTATTTAAAAATAGGATTAGCGGGTATTAAATACATTTAAGATTTTACGGGTTGCCACTGTTACTGTATAAATAATAGTATAATACATTTATTAATCCAAAAGTAAATGTTATACTTCAACTGTTTTATCCTCCTCGAATATATGAAGTATTGACTAGTATTAATGATCTTTTTTTTTATCAAAGGTCTCTGTTTAAAAGTATTGGAAACATTAAAATAAGAGAAATATTTGGGGGAAAAGACAAAAATTAAAGGAAATTTGGTAACGTAAAATAGGTTGGTGGATATTTGGAAAAGGGGGTAGGGGGAGCGGACGCAATGAAATATATATTTTTTAATGGATTATAAAAAGTATTTGGATGGATGGAAAACATGGAAACATTCATGAAAAAATTAATACTTAGTTTGTAAAATGATTTATTTTTTTACTTTCAAACGTATCAATTTAAATTTGTAGAATACTTGTAGCATATAGCATTTCCAGAATATGTCTCTTTGAAACAACACATGTAGTATATAACTATTATGGAAACACATGCCATAAAGGCCCACATTATATTAAATAGATAGATACACACACATTTGTTACAGATTTATAATCGTCTAGAACAATGGAAAGAAGAAATAAAGCAGATGGCTGTTACTACTCCTTGTGCTCTATGCGTAGAGCAGCAAGAGTTGACAAAAGAAGGGAAGAAATGTGATGGACGGCTACAACTGCCTCTCGTCAAAGAAGAGTTAAAATTGGACTTGAAGGAGAGGGCCAACCGTCTCGAAACCATACTTCACAACGTGTCAGTCTGCTTGCTCCCCAAGTCACGTCAAATTGTGGAAAAAAGGTCCGTAAATGAAGGAGAAAGACTCTTTAGATTAATTGAGGATACATGTTTTGCAAACTTTATACTATTCATCAATTGTTTACAATCATAATCCCTCTTATGATCTACCCCTTGTTAAGGCGCGTTCTTAGGAACTAACCTAAATAATGCTATCAATGCACAGATTCCCACCATAGTTTTTACGGGCCATGTGTAGTGTATCATTTAATTAAGCCACTTTTGGTAGTGGTGATATTTTAGAATATTAAAATGTCTACATAGAACCAGCCAATCGGAGGTAGTTTTCAATAATTTTTTTTTTTTTTTTTTTTCTATTTGGATATAAAACTATAATGTGCTGTTGTAAAGTTATCAATGAACTAAACACGGTGAAAGTAGACTGGTCATACTTTCCATATACGAATCTTGATATAAAACTTTAAGTAGCGCTACGAAATATCTACTAGTTAAAATTATACTAATAAAATCTACAGTCAAGACCAGAGTCTAAAATATCCTTTTGAAGTTGCCAGTTATGAGTTATCCCAGTTCACGAATTAAAATAACATAATTATTTAAATCTATATAGATTAATGAGTGACTGGATTGTATCGTTTTTTTGGGTCAAATGTCAAGGATTGTTGACTCGAGTCTATGGATTAACATTGTGCATTTAATTTCTTTAGTATCTGATCTAAAATATGATTGAAGCTGAAACTGGAGTAAAGTGATTTATATTTAAAATGGAGAAAACCAATGTATGTCCTCATAAAAAAAGTTATATTTAAAACTTAGATATTTGTTTAACACTAAAAAAAAAAGTATTGGTTCTGCTGTCTGAATCTTTTTGGCCATTAAATGAGTTGTAATTGTAACAGATACGTATTTAATTTGTATATTGTAGATAATTTTACTTTTTACATAGGCAGCAGGTCCTTGCTAATTTTTTAAACAAATTACAAACTTACACCACCTGCCTATCCCTGGCTGTATCCGAATAGTCGGTATCTTGTCTGTCTACTGAACTAAGGGTCCCAGGTTGGATTCCCAGCATGAACGAAAAATTAATTATGGGTGAAATGTGGGCTTACCCTTTCACATTGATAAAATTAATGGCTGGGGACTGGATGTTGTGTCTGCCTTAGTCTTAAGTTAGATTATAAGGCATAGTAAGCCGGTAGTGGGAAATATATGACTTGAATAAAACAATGACTCGGGTCATAGGCTGGAAACAGTAATGGATGTAAAAAAAAATTATCTAGCTACATTATAAGCTCCTTACATTGTAACACTTATTGATGACAGATTTATAAAATATTCAACTGCTTATCACCGCGTCTTTCTACCTGTTCGGGCCATACGCACTTACGCTAATCTGTAATGGTAGGGTGATTGTGAGATGAAATGGAGGACCTACAGTTAAACGTGGAATCCTAACCACAGTGAAGGCCTGGTATTCCACACATTCACAAGATGTTATTAATACACGTCTTGTCAGAGGTGAAGGAAGGGTTTGGCAATCAGATAAATCTGTGCTATAAAATGTTCAAAGATGGCTCTAGGACAAGGACATAGAAAGGATGGGGTCAGGAGGGGTCCCTTTGTTGGCTAAAGGTATGGTAAAATTTACTAGCAGACCCCCATAGAAAAATTAGCTTCTATGCCCTTGCTCTAGCGATTTTATTCAAAATGGTTATCTGGGGAGTGTTTCACATAGTAAACAATACTGTATAGGGCCTACTTATTTTGAAAAAAAAAAATCATTTAGGTGTAAGGTAAAGGTAGTTTATTGATTTTTTTAAATCTTAACTATAACTACAATGAAAAAGTAGGCCTGTGACCATTTATTATATACTAGTATGGTTTGTATTAATATTTTTGCTTTGTTTCAGGATGAATTGAATGGTGAACTTCAAGCACTGATCAAAACCAAATCTATAATGACAAAGTTTTTGAGTTTGCTTAGAAACATACGGACAGATTTAGAAACAATAACTGACAACTATCAACTTTTGGAAGGTATTTAAATAATTTTAAAACAGTATTTGTATTGTAGGGCCTATATATAAACATGGTATTATTATTATTAGCACCGCGTCGTACTACCCGTTCGAGATACACGCACTTACGCTAATGTGTAATGGTAGGGTGATTTGTGATATGAAATGGAGGACCTACAGTTTAACGTGGAATCTGAACCACGGTGGAAGCCTGGAATTCCACACATTCACAAGATGTCTTGTCAGAGGCGAAGGAAGGGTTTGGTAATCAGATAAATCTGTGCCGGGACCGAGGATTGAACCCCAGCCGCCAGCACAAAAGTCTGACACCTTACCCCTAGACCGCCAGGTCACCAACATGGTGTTAATATTGCCATAAAATAGTGTTTTTTAGCCAATAATTAACTCTGCCATCCTCTTTTAAACTAAACATATTTTAAATACATTATTTTCTACTTCTATTATAATTTTACCTGCAGTATAAATTTTTTAATTTGGTGCTTCTCTGCTACATTGTAGCTCTAGATAATCCTACTTATTTTAAATTACTGACAATTTTTCACATTTGCTTCCAAACCTATTAACGCTGTTGAAGTTGCAGTAAATTTATACGTTTTTTTAATGGAAACAATCTGTACCTTAGTTGGTTTTTAAAATAAGTGTAAATAACTATATGTAATTGTTTTTTCTCTTAGAACAAAACCAGATGTTTTTCCAAGCACTAGGTGAGCTTGACACACAGGATGGGAAGAATGCTTGATTGATTACAGTGAATTAATTCACCCTCCGAGATGGACATATTACATACATATTACACTAAGGAACACTTTTGGAGGGCTAGTGTTTGTGTTTGTGTGTGTGTGCGTGCGACGGACAAAAATACATTTTATGGTCTCTTTTGATACATATATCCTATTTATAAAATAATACAATTATTTTTTATAACATTCTATTATTTTATATAATAAAAGGAAACTGAAATTTGTTATCACTTACTTATTTGATGTAATTAATGTATATAATTAAAGCATTATATAATAAAATGTAAATACCATAGTAGTGTAAGACTTTAAATGTAGGTAATATCCAAATATTATCATCAAAACAATACAAGAAAGGAAGATTACTAACAAGTTAAAATTATAGGAAGTACACCCCAATACTCTAATAATAAAAATACTTGTTTGAAGGAAATACACCACGAGAAAAAATGTTTGACCCTTAAGGTGAGATAGGTGTTTTCATATTATACAATAACACAGAATAATTTCAATGCAAGTTTACATGTATTGCTCTCGCTTGAATTTTGCCCTTTGTCTGGCATTTATTCAAAGATAAAGCTACTTTGTGCACATATGACCAAACTACATTTCTCTACACTCGATTTTGTTTTGAATTTCAAGAAAAGTAACATTATGGTACTTGACATTTTTACTTGAATACGACTACCAACATGTTGTGTCTAGTTAATCAAAAATAAATTTAGTGTGTTTCAAAACAAAATATTTGGTTCAAAGCGGGTTGAACTTAATAGTGTGGAGGAGGTTATAATAATGAGTATGTACTCATACTCATCACCAAGCAATGTTAGGGTAGCCAAATCACGCAGGTTACGGTGGGCAAGAATATGTAGAGCGAATGAAATTAACTAAGAAACAGCATTCACTTAACCTGATACAGTGGCCGCACTGTCTTTAAGGTGTCACACTTTTAATCTATTGACTAGACTACCGATCACAAGGAGATAGTAGTTTGAATCCCACTAGGGTGTAATGAAAGTAGTTATTCCTAAATGATTTTAATAGCATTACTTTTTTTTTTAATTCAACAGGAAATCACCTGCTTCGGTGGCCGCATGCTCCTAAGTCGCTATTTTTGTTATAGGCTAGACTGCCGAAGACGGGGAGATCAGGGTTTGATCCTGGTTGGATGTACTGAAGAGGGTTTTTCCTAAATGGTTTTACACTCCTTCCACATAAATGTGGGTACACTTGCTATAAATTCAATCTTCCTCTTCCCTAACACATTAGTGTAATTGGTACATAGGTGTATAACCTGAACGGGCGGTAAGATGTAATGCTCTAAAAAAATTCCAACCACCTAGCTAAATGAACCCCAAATTCAAAGGGCTGTGTTTAAGAGCGGAAAAAGAATACTCAGCAGAAATATCAACTGAACACCATCCTGAATAACTGCAAGGTGTTAAGGCCTTCAAGATTAAGTGATCATGACTATTATCCTGCTTCCATGAATCATGCAAATTACAGATTATGGAGAGAGAGAAAAAGTGTGAAGAAGACTCAAGTTTCCTTTAGAGTTGTCTTTTTCTTCATCTTAGATTTATCAGATTTGGACTAGTATGGAGAAAGTTACACAGTTGTTGATAAGAGCAACAGAGTTAGTAAAAATTGACTGAATTATTCATAGATAAGAGAGATTCTATTTGTTTACTTGTGATTATAATGTATGTGAATTTAAATATTGTGTTGTATATCTGTGGAATACTATTCCAAATATAGGACCAATATACATTATTATTATTATTATTATTAGTAGTAGTACCGCGTCTTACTACCCGTTCGGGCTATACGCACTTACGCTAACGTGTAATGGTAGGGTGATTGTGAGATGAAATTGAGGACCTGCAGTTTAACATGGGATCCGAACCACAGTGGAGGCCTGGCATTCCACACATTCACAATTTGTGATTAATACATGTGTCAGAGGTGAAGGAAGGGTTTGGCAGTCAGATAAATCTGTGCCGAGACTGAGGATTGAACCCCGGTCCTCCAGCACAGAAGTCTGACACCTTACCCCTAGACCGCCAGGTAACCCAATTGTAATAATATTAAATTGTCACTTTTTGATAAAAGCTTTGATAAAATAAAATAGCAGAATATGGAAATTTAACCTATATACGTGTATGAAAAGCAATTAAATCTGTACTTGACCTCGATGGTTTGGGAGTAAACTGCTCTACTCGCCTCTAGACCCGATGTTAGTGGGTTCAAAGCCAGCCAGGGCGATGAATTTCAATGGATTTTTCTTGAGCAATAAAATCCGTAATATAGGGGGAAAGTGCAACTCCTTGTTTCAACCCCTTATGTATTTCGAAAGTATCTGATAAGTGGCATTCAACCCATACCTATCGACCCGTATCAGTCTAACATATCTCAATTAGCTTGACACTTTTTTTGGGTAACCCAAACTTATCTAAACTTTCCTATAGTTTTATTTCTTTTAACTGAATATTAGGCTTTTTTTTAAATCTATGTATAATTGACAAACTGTAATGTTTTATTCCCACTATTTTTTTCTAATATTAGCTGAATAGTTAAAAAAAACTTATCTGTTTTGGTCTATGTCATCAAAATCCACACTGATGATCCCTGATTATTTCCTCTGCATACGGCATCATTTTTATTAAAATTATTTTAAATAAAATTCTATAGCATATTGAGATACTTCTTATGTCATTACACTCAGTTCTATCCCCCTTTTCGAAAATGGGTATTATAATACCTTCCTACTATTCTTGTGGTAAAACCTAATGGTTCCGCACAGAACATAGCAATTTATGAATTTCTATTACTAAATTTTCACCACCTTCCTAATAGCTTCTTTGACTTCACTAATACTTGGATCTAAGACTAGTGGCTCAGCACTATGGAGCTTGACACCCTCACCCAATTCGGACCCTTCATGAACATTCAAATATGCCTGAAGTAGTCGTTCCATCTACTTGCCTAAAAACATTCCATGATATTCTAATTTTTGCTATTTTGTTTTATCTTGTTAACATTACCTTTTAAATACTCTTTGTTTTCGGATAAGGCACTGGCCTTCCTTTTTGCGTTGCTGATTGTGTATAAACTCAATACAATTTTGATTCTCTTCTCTCCTCTATTAATTTTGAACATTTGTTGTCAAACTGTTGTTTCTTCTTACTCTTTGTAAAGACCTACACTACCCTTAGTTGCATTTCTAATATTATTCCTGACAATTCCCCACTTTCTCTGGATTCATGGTTTCCTCCTCATCCTTTGAGCACTTTAAGGCAAAAAACCTATTTAAAAATTTCAATTTGATATCCCTACATTCACCATCAGTTAAGTTTTTCTACATCATATCTTTCTAACTTGGCCGTCTGATTTTTTTTTTTTTACAGACCTTCCTTAAGTTTTGCTTCTACCAAATAATGGTCTGAATTACAATCTGCGCCCTTGTATTAGCTGAGATCCAGTAAACCAAATCTTCATTTTATTAAGGATACTTGTGTATTTTCATAGCACATTTACACCCACCGCCATTACCTAACCTGTTTAAAATCTAAGAAATTNCTTAAGTTTTGCTTCTACCAAATAATGGTCTGAATTACAATCTGCGCCCTTGTATTAGCTGAGATCCAGTAAACCAAATCTTCATTTTATTAAGGATACTTGTGTATTTTCATAGCACATTTACACCCACCGCCATTACCTAACCTGTTTAAAATCTAAGAAATTATAAAATTTCTTTGAAAACTGCTTTGTGGCAAGACATATTTTAACATAAAAAACAGCATTGATCAACTTTATTCTACCACAACGTCTTCACACCATTCGTTAATTTTAAATTTAACTGTTCTGCGGAGCCGTGAAATAAGGTTATCACAAATATGCTTGAGAGGTTCTTCAAATTATTGATTCATATATATATATATAAAACAAATTTTAACACATTGGAGACCAACATTGGTACCAACAAGGCTAACATGTTTTTGTGCAGTTTCCCAAACAGTTACCACTTAAGGAGTGTGAGCATTTGTAAGATAGTTAATAGTTTGCGATTTAATTTGAAACAAAAATTTAATCTTGCAAGTGTGAATGATATGCTACTACACTTAATTTATGTGCACTGTACTGAACTGCACAGTTACACTGTGGCTTTTGTTTAAAAATTTCACAGAGTTCAATGAAATACACAAGTAAAATGGGTTCTAGACAGAGCGGATTAATGGGTATGTCTAGAATCTCACTGTGACCAGTTGATACATGGGCATGACTTACAGGTTAAACATTCGACTTGTAGTTTAAGATACATTCCTGCCACACTTATTAAATATTGTTCATGTAATCAACTTAAGACATCATTACATCTTTAATTATTACTGAAATTCAATATAAGTATATTTTATGACACTCACTATATAGATTGATGATTGTAGCAGCTGTGCAATGAAGAGGGTAAAAAAATGCTCCTTAATATTACTTCACGAAAATGTAATTACTCACATGGTTTCGGCCAATGCCTAAATTATTTAAACAAATCAGTCTTTACACACATAGTAACATTTATGAAGTTAGTATGCTAAGTATTGTCTCAGTCATTAAGTTTACAAAAACAACAACTTATAATTAATTAATGTCTTCAAAAGATAATCTTGTAAACCATAATATATCCTTGAAGCAGTTTTGTGCTTTCATTACAATTTAATAACTATATCAAACTGAGCATTTAATTTTGCTAAACTTTGTCCTAAATGTTTTTATATCCAATAAATATTATAATTTATACTTTTATGTAACACATCTTATTAATTTAGTTTTTAATCAGCACATTTTATGTACCTAATGATAAATATCAGTAGTATTCTCACTGGTGGGATTATTGAAATTAAAACTAGTGGTACATTAGTCAATCCTTGTACAAATCTAAGTGAAACAACAATTCCTCAAATAAAATAATAAACACAATTCTGATTTATGAGAAAGTAAGGTTAACATAAAAAGTATTGTTATATTATAACAAAGGCACATTGTAAGAAAAAAATATATATGACACAATATTATGTCAAAAAATTGCTGTCCATAAGGAAATTTCTTATTTCAGTCAAACCTAATTTGTTGAGATGGATTAAATCTTTCATATTTTTCTTGCGCCCAGTCGTGAAAAATCTAAAACAAAAATAAGAAGCAGGGATGTACATACTTTCAACACACACACAAATTGTATTATTAGCGATAAGTGATAAATTATCTTAACAAGGGAACAAAATGAAGAAATGAAAAATTGCAAAAATGCAATCACCAAGAGAAATTGGAAATCTAAAAAATACATATGCATTATTTTATAATAAAGGAAATTGATAAAACTAAATAAAAAGGAAAAATAAACTACTAAGAATAAATTTGATGAAGAAAGCCCACCTAGGGAGTAGAAGACAGAAGAAAGGAAGAAGATGTCACCTTTGTGCATTGGACTCTTCCCACATTTTTCCTCTTTCCCTAGGTGGGCTTTCTTCATCAAATTTATTCTTAGTAGTTTTTTTTTATTTAGTTTTATCAATTTCCTTTATTATAAAATTATCTAGCCGTTGGGCCACCTCATTTTTAAACATCTTAAATATACATTAAAAATTGTGCTACCAACATACCTTTTCAAAATACTTTTTACTATGGGGATACATAATTATTATATGACATTAGGAACTAAAAAGTTCATTGCCGCACTCACAAAAGTAAGTACACCACCTATCCCTATCTTGAGCTAGTTCTAACCAGTCCACCTCATTACACCCTAGCTTATTCAGGTCCATTAAAATACTGTGTCTAGGTCTTCCCCTTGAGTTTGCCGGTCAATACCCTGAACACTGTTCTAGATTCTCCCATTCATGCTGCATGTCCTACCCACCGTAATCTACAAGACTTGACTATCCTAATAATATCTAGTGATGAATAGAGGGTATGTAACTCAACATTATGTAGCTTCCTTCCCTCCCATGTAGCCTCATCCCTCTTTGGACCAAATATCTTCCTAAGTACCTTGTTTGCGAACATCCTAAATTTGTTTTTGTGATGTAAGGTAAGAGACCACATTTTGTTAAAATATGCAATTCTATGCAAGGATATTTTCTAGCTTAGGTTGGTACCATTGTTAGATGTGTTGTTCGTTTTATTTTATCTAATTTGTGTTCATGCATATGAA
>CABFOV010000715.1:0-10840 GCA_902141375.1 Timema poppense
GTTAAAATGTGCTTGAAGGCAAACATTCCAATCAACAAGTAAACTTCGTCCAGCCTATTGGAGAAGAAATGAAGCTGGAGCTGAAAGAGAAGGTGCAAGGTGTGCCCATTGTCATCGTGGTTGACGAGACTTCTGACTCCCGTGGTCGTTGTGCGCTGGCAATCCTCTTTCGCACTGTTGCCGAGACTGCTACGCAGGATGTCTTCTTGGTCAACTGCCTGTTCCTCGACAAGGCGACCGGATCAACGGTCTGCCAGGCCATCAATGGATTCATCACTCAATACGGCATTGAGTACAATAACATCCTGGGCCTTGTTTCCGGCTCGATATATGGAAACATGCTTCGGTGCTCTGAATGTTTTAGTGGGTGTCCACTTGCTCCATTTTCAATACTGGACTTATAAAGTAAATCTTGCCGGAGATATTTTCATGAAAGAGTTAAAGGCACTGAACCAGTTTGTTTTGAAAGTGAAGATGGCGTTTTTAAACGCCAGAAAAATTAAAAGCGCGTATGTCCGGTTTCTCCAAGAAGAACACGCAGACCTTCCAGCAATACTGTTCCCCAGTCCAGGAGTGACCAGGTGGAACAGCTGGTTTCACTCTGTGCTCTACCTGAATGATGACTCGGATGCTCTGATAAGAGTTTCTGGGGCAGTATGAGAACAACAACGCAAGTGCGGAATATTTGCTGGAGCAGCAAAAGGACCCGGTCGCCTGTCAATTCGTCAAACTGCAGATGGTGTTCGTTGCGGACTCGTGCAAAATGTTCGCTGAGCTGATCAATAAGCTTGAAGGCTCCAAATTCCCATTTTCCCATCTGCTCTGGCACGAGCTGGAAGCTCTGATGTCAGTCCTGAAGCGATTGTCCGGTGGAAACGTCTCGGAAAGAACTCGATCTCTCCTGGGCAGCATCACCAGTGTAGACAAGCGGGATGAGTTGAAGCAGTTGTTGTGCGGGTGTGCACAGAAGAGCGCCATAAAGTTGGCCAAACATATGGCACCATGCACCACCAACAACTTTTTCAAGGCAGCCGGAGAGCTCTTCAATCCTGCGATTGCTGCACAATCGCTGACACCAGACGAGAAGTCGGTCAGAAAACAGTTTGAGGTGCTTCTGCTATTTTACAAGCTTATCAGCGACAAGTGCGTTGAAGGATATCTTTACCTTCACAAAGTGATGGGAACCACAGTGCGTGAAGGTAATGTGTGACATCATTCAGATGTTGATGGCCATGAAAGTTTCCAACTCGTCCTTTGCTGGGCCAGCCCTACAAACAATTTGGGCCCCTGCTAATAGTGTTGACGCCGAGCGTTTTTTCAGTCAGTATAATTTGGTACTGACTTACAGGCGAACCAGAATGAAAGAGGCTACAATAGAAACTTGCGCAATGCTTTCGTTTAATCAGTAGAGTGCCATTTTCCATTTCTGTTAATTGTTTCTTGTATTTGTTAGTCTGCTAAACTCCAATTATTTATTTAAAATATGACGACTGATTTCGTTTTTGGAAGCCTTGTTAACCAAACTATTTTTTGTGTATATATTAACTATTTTTGACTTTCACGTTTGTGTGAACTGATACATTTGTATTTAAAATATGCAATCTTATGTCATTTTTGTTACCACACTATTTTATTTGCCAATATTTACTATCTTTGACTTGCACATTTTTTTGAACTGATTCAACGACACCAACTATTTACTAAACTATTTTATATTTCAATATTTATTATTTTTGTACTGTAGGCTACAATGATTTTTTGACGTTACACATTTGATCTGCATTCTTCTGTTTGTGTTTGACACAATCTTCCAGTTTCCTTCCTTATTAATTTAATATTAATTATTTATAATCTCTCATGTGAAAATAATTGCAAACAAAGGTTAAAATACCCTTCGTATTAATGCATACATAAATTTTTATCATAAATTCTTTGTATAGGCCCTAAAAACATTGATGAAAGACAATTCTACCTATTTTACTACAAAATGCTAAATTATGCCACAAAACGCTAAATTTCCAATAATTAATGCTATTTTACCTTATCTCTGTAATAATGCCGCGTAGGGCCTACTAAGCAAATGACAAACATTGCTACTCTAGTGATGTTTATAATAATAATAATAATAATAATAATAATTTAGGTTTTTTATCTATTTATTATGGTGAAAACTCTTTGATTGAATACTTTTTTGTCTATTATAGGTGAAAACTCTTTGTTTGATTGGATATTTTTTTTATCTTAAAATTGAACATTGCCTACGTCGGAGTTAAACAAGCAATATTTCTGGAATGAGTTCTAAGTCCAATATTTTTTTGATTTAGATTTCACAGTGTTAATTTTGCAGATTAGGCGTCTTACCATTATTATGTTCTGCAGCGCTATTTTTTACATTCCTTGATCTTTGCTACATTTGGTTAAAAATGTATAGGCCTATGTAATAAAATAATAAAAATAAGTCAATATGTCATCTATTTTATGAATCACACCTGTAATAAATAACTGTCAGTTGATACCCTCTGTCCAGCTAAAAATATCTCGAAAAGCATAAGGCCTAGTAGGAAGATGAAATTTGGTAGGCAAAGTTCTTACTCCAAAGGGGTTTTTTTGGTATAATTTATGCATGTTTATTATATAGAATATTGATTTTGGGTGATTTTAAGGATCTGAGTCCAATGTTATGCACCGAGCTGTAACAGTAATAGTTATGAATGAGTCATTGCTACAAATGTCACCCTGAAGGGTATTTTGGAAAACATAATTATATAAGGACAGCTTATATTTGTATATTTAAGGAACTACATTTTATAAAAGAGCCGCCATTTTTTTGGCTATGAGCCACACGTTCCTGACCATTGATATATAGTTCATAGAAATAATTATGTGGTATTCACATTCACATAATGCAAGTCCAAAATAAAAGTTAAATTTGGCCAACATTATAGAAAATGTGTAGATCACGCTTTATCGCAGGCCTATTCTACTAGGCATATATCCTTTCTCTGTGCTGCTATAAAACGTCGTTATAAAGACGATTGAAATATTTAGCCTTGTTTGACCAACTTTATATTCAATAATGCTTTATTCACATAAAAAATAGAAAATACAAGATGAAACACCTGTTTCTAAGGATTCAACTGACCATTGGGGTACAATAGGTGAGCCTATACTGATTGTTGATAAAAAAAAACTTAGTCCATAAGTTTTAACATAAGGTCTATTTAAAAACTTAATCTACAGCTAGACACCTCCTTTCGGCCACCCATTATTCTAAACAAGTTTTGAATCTCAACTTTACTGTCACCAAAAAATGTATCTGCCTACATTTTAGTTTTCAATGATATTATTTGCAGATACTTATGATACGTTTTAGTCTATATTAAAAATATATTTACTAGAGTAACTTCCTATAGATAATTTGATATTAATTTATAATGGCGATAATACACCCTTGCTTTGAAAAAAATTAATTCATAATTCCAACAATTTTACTTTCCACCGGGGTCATTTGATCTGGGATTGGCTGAAAAGAGGGGGGGAGGAGGGATTTTACCTCAATCTATCATACTTTATCACTTAAAATTTTATTTTAGTAAGTCAGTTTTTCAACCCATTGAACACCCTTAAAGATAAGAAACTACTTGGCTATCTATATCTTATCACTATTGCAAAAGATTTAGTTTAGTATGATTCACACAATTATTTTGTATCATCCATTAAATCCTTTTAAAAAATCCATGAATCCATGGTGTCAGCCTGCAATCAAGTCAAATTGACTGAGCGGCCGCCTGCTGTTGGTGAAGATAATGCCAACTTCTTTAGATAGAGGGTGTCATGTGGGTAACACAACACATCTTCTTGCCACTAATCTCATTTTTCTAGACAGGAGCCGCTACTTTCTCATTCAAGTATCTACTCAATAATTGTCCTAACTAGATAAAGTACCCGTTCCTGACCCACTGTTTCACAGAAAATCTGGAAACGCCGTGAATCGGACCCGGTACCCCTGGATCTGTTGCCAGGAACTCTGTTGGTAGGTTTCCACCATGGGTTCATCATAAATCACGTTTTATCAGACATTCAGCCATACCACTCTCCGCTAAACAGTCATGTACCGCCCACTAGCCTCACAACAGCGTTACTTAGCTTATGGATGACCCCTTTGTTGATGTGTAGTAGTATTAAGTCGAGGTAAGCTTGCTCCCTTTCATATTAGGGTTTTTCTGTATTTGATAAGTACATTAACATGATTTCTTGGTTCATGTTAAAATAATACAACTAAGAAATCCTCAGTCGATGTGGTGTGTGAACACGGTTCTGCGCATCACTATACGTTAACGTCATGCCAGTGAATCAATACATGGAACTGGAATGCCGCAATGGAATGTTCTAGGAAAGGCCAAGCCAAGTTCCAAGGCGGTTTGCCAACGCTGCGCGGCAATGACGCGGCGGCCATTTTGATACTGATCCTAATGTCCACTAACACGTACAGATAAGAACATGACAATTCCAACAAGTTCAGATTCGTATGACACTAAAGTTGTTGTTTTTATGACAATACTTTTAAAAGGGTATTTATTATTTAAATGGTACATAATACACTCCAAAGACCTTAAAGACCTATTTTGCTTGGATATAATTGGTTATTTAAAGTCTTTTAGTCCTCCCAATACTTACTAGCTTAGCAAAAATCAAGTTACACACGGTAGATTTTACAACAATATATTTTATTTATAAGCTTATATTATTTATGGAAATTCAACTTTCAATGAGTCACGGAAGATGCACTTTCGCTTCTTTTAAAACATTATTTACCATAAGGGAGACCCAAAATAAACAAATAACTGGAGGAAGTAAAGTATACACTCACTACTGTTTAGGACGTATTGAATCAAAGATCCATAGAATTTAAAATTTAACAAATTGAGGACATAATTAGTCTGGGACTTAAGTCTATTTTGGTGATTGTACCCGAGAATTGAGGGGGGCGAATGTAAAAACATTTAGGACTTTGTTTCACTTTCATTTAATCATAGGACAATTTTAATGGTAATGACCCGCTCCGGTGGACATGCCGACTAAACATCAGGTTAATTTAGTCCGGCTTGCTGGTTTCTAAAATATCATAGTTCGAATCCTGGCCGGTCGTATTGAGGGTGTTATCCACACAAATCCTGGTATATTTCATTAAATTATACTTTCATCATCCACGCCACACTAGCGTAATCAAAATGCTCATAACCTGAACGGTTCGTAAGACGTGGTTGAAAGGGAAAATATGACAGGTATAATTTTAAACTGATTAGGACAAATATAAGTTGTTATGCATTGTAATATCAATCAACTTCAAGTACAAAATAAAGTGTGTATATCACCAACAAGGGCGGATTTGAGGGGTATAAAATCCCATCTGCCGGAGTTAAGTGTTCATAGAAATTGAATACCTCTTAGCTCTTTTTTTATTTATAGTAGATCCTAAAAAAAACCTCAAATATGCTGACTACATAATAAATACGCTACTCTTGGCTTTATTAGTAAAGGCTAAATAAATATAAAGATGTTTATAAAGCACTTTTAGTTCTTAAACAATATCTTTTTATCCGCGTCTTTCTACCTGTTCATCTTATACAGGAAACAACAATATTTTTTTAATGTGTTATTAATAAATTTGTTAATAACAGTTTTCAATTGCAAGGACCCACTAAATTTCAAAGAAGTGTATATTAGGGCTATGTTTGTTGTTCAAATTGTGCTAATCACTACTTGATAATTCTGACGCCATATGGTTGTCTGTCACACTGTGGACAAAGGTGCCATATTTGTCTTGAATGACTTGCCGATGGTGAAAAGTTCGAGGATCGGATCCCAGCTGGTTGTTTTGAGGACCTACACGCAAATACGGGTACACTGTTTCAAATTAGGCTTCCTCCCGAAAATATGCTGATCGCGCAGGCGGTTAAAGGATTTTTCACACAAATCAAACTTATTTCCAAAATATAAGACGAGTCGAATGGGGCATGGAAATCTCTGGGTTGTTTTTCTAAAACTAGCGCCTGAAATAATTCAACAATTGTGTATTGAGTATTGTTGTTTGAGGTTAATATATATTGTAGATTGTGTTTTGTGTAGTGGTATAACTTTGATTGAAATATAACGTGTATGTTTTTTGGTGTTGCTTCAGTATCCCTCTTCTGTCGGGTAAGATTATTTCTCTACGTCTTACCTGTATCGGTAGTCACACAGTTTAGGGCAAACACGGCCCACCGGTGTGTTCAATTCAACCCGCGGGATAGATAATTTAAAAATATGGCGTTGTGTTCCGTTATGTTGCCAATCGGACCCTCTTAACAGTTAGAAACTTGATGAATCAAGCCCCAAAATATATAGCAATATTTACATTCTCATATTTAGCGAACAAGTGCTTTCATCCATGATACTTAGGAAAATATATCTTTGGAACCGACTTATTGATGAGCATCTGGATTCTGTTTTGAGAATCACCTCCTTAGGCTACGGCCACGCTCGCGACCAGGTCGCAGTAGTGTCTTACATTGATTCTTATGAGGGTGGCCACACTTGGCGACCAGCGACAGATTTTAAAACGCTTTCGTGAGCGTTTTCAGGTCGCAGCGACAAATACGCTCGCCTTTATTTCTTATGAGGGTGGCCACACTTGCGTTCGGGTCGCAACCTATCGCGAGATCACTGGACACTTTCGTGGGTTTGCTTGCGGCATCTTCGGGTTAAAATGTCAACCGATACGGTGCTTGGAACTACACTATTACTCCTCCCCTAAGCATTTTCACTAACTTTCTTGCAAACTTCCCAGTGTTTCCCGCCCGTCTGGAGTTTGACACTCGGTAGAGTACTGCACTTAGCAATGTTTGATACCGAGCTATTTATAAATGATCCCCACTATGGAATCTGAAACTTCGAGACTACTCTAACAGGGATGTTAAATCCAAGCTTTGGATACAGGTTGCAATTGCAACAGTGGAGGGTTGGAATGAATTAAACAATGAAGAAAAGAATGAACAAGGTAAGAACTTCTTAATTAGCATACATAAAATCATACAGTATACAAACTAACAATAGATTGAAATGCTTGGCAAGGACTTGGAGTGCGAAGGTTGTTTCCAATCATAGTAATTAATTCCACTTTGTAAATAATATTTTTTTAAATACCGTTAACATAGCGATAAATTGCATTTTACCATTTTATACGTGACACTCAAAACATAATTAAATAGGGGTGTGTTCTCAGGTTTTTTACAAGTTTGTCCATAAGTACGTCTCTGCATATTAATGGGGTGGACACTATGTTATATATTTACGTTTCTTCATATAACACATCTTCACGTCCAGGTCGCAGGCCGTAGCCTTACAGTTTACCCCGAAATATGAAAAAATGGTGGAAGCTCATTCACAGTTTCACTTATCTCACATCCCATCATATAACTCTTCTGAACGAACCTAAAAACATAGTAAGTCACTAAGGTAATTCTGAGTGTTTTGCATTCTCAATGAATTTAAACGTATTCGTGTAAATTTATTATGTGTGGTTATCATTTATTTGTATTAATTTTGAAGAAAAATTAATGAATAAAAAAGTATTTGGCCCTTTAGTAAATAAGTTTTCACGGCCCTGATTTAAGATGCCAAACTTTCAATAAACTGGACTACCGCTAGCGTGTAGGTTGATTTTTGAATCTCGGTCAAGGATGGGGGTTTACCACATTTGGGTCATCACTCAAATTTTCACAACCTCCTTACGCCCAAATATAACATGTTGTCTCCTCTTAAAATGTTCTTATAATCCCTTGAATAACTCTCTTGTGGGATCTAATAATACACAAACATTTCCTACATCGTAGTTCGGTTGTGTCGTGTTGTGATGTTGACTGTACCGTCTGTGTCAGCAGGGACAGCTGTGAATCACCATGGTTGGTGCTACTTAGAGGAAAACAGACCTAACTCCTAGTGTGGTGTATTAGAGTTCATATGTATAGTCACTAGTTCGTAAAAATGCCTATAAATTGGATCAACTTTAATTGTCTCTGGGCCATCGCTATGGACGGTTACGGGTAACCATTCACATTTAAAGTAATAAAAGAACAAAGTTCGGATGGAAATTAAAGCAACACTGATGAAAGACTCTCTCGCTATTTCGAAAACGTATCGTATTTTTATTTTCCAAACTTAAGAAACTCACCAATAGGGTTACCAAATGCAAAAATATAAAAGGACAATTTAATATGAAATCAATTTAAATAAAGGACATTTCAAAACAAAACAAAATTTAAAGTATAAACTTTTATTTCGAAAGAAAACATTAACGTCAACATAGAAATAATCTTATCCTTGATCCTACCTATTTAGACATAATTTTCAGATCTGTCTATTTTGTTTAGATACGTTCTGAGTTTCTCAACATATAACCATAAAAATCCATTCGAATGTCACTATTTTAGAGGCGACCAATTATATAAAAAAATTCAAGATAAAATGAAAATAAACAATGACCCGCTTTGGTGGACGCATTGTTTGAGGCGTCACTCGTAATAGACTAAACTGTCAATTACGGGAAGATCGGGGTTAGTGTCTTTATTCGGGTGTACTGAGGGTGGTTTTCCCTAAATGGCTTCCCATTTTTTCTCCGCGAGAATGCGGGTACTCTTCTTCTAAATTCAACCTTCCATATGCCTAACCCATTAGCGTAATTAGTACATAAAAAAAATATCAGGCGTAAAACCCAAACGGTTAGTAAGTAGCCTAGTAAGACGAGGCGACAAGAATAAACAATGAGAGTTAGGATCGTTTACGTCCCAAGAAGCCAACGGGTTTTTACTTCTTCCTGTGCTTTGGACCTCAAGGTGGAGAAGAGGCCTCTGTCAGGGGGCTCCAATTGTAGGGGAACCAGTTCTAATGGTTAGAAGATCCCGTGAGAAATTAGTTCAAAACACGTTGGGCATTTTACCCATGCAATTCAATACAAAATGCTAGAGCCCCCTTTAGTGTTGAATGCCATTGTTAAGTTAACTTGTTCCGACACCTTAGCTCAGTCGGTAGCGTGGTAGTATATTGAGCTAAAGTTCCCGGGTTTGATTCCCGACATGATAAAAAAATGTAGCATGGGTGAAATGTAAGTTTACCCATTCATAGTGATGTATTAACGGGTAGTGGGGGTGGGGGCAAGTTATGNGCATGGCCTAAAAATGTGGGTTTCCCTTTTCACAGTGATGAATTAATGTCTTGGGGGCTGGATGTTGTGTTTCTTCTAGATTTAAGAATCTGTGAAGTCTTGTGCTCAAACAATCAGTCGGTTCAGAAAGTGCACCTCAAATAAATGAAAAACAAAACAAAAACACAGTAAATTGAGACGATCCATTCACGATCCTGCCACTTTTCACAAAATAATAAAAACATACTTTATTAAAGGCTGCCTGTAGAGGTGTTTGCCCCGGAAATGTTTACACATCAGAAGTTATTTTTGTCATTGAAAAAGGAATGTGTGAAAAATGCAATTGCTCAAAATTCGTCAAGAACATCTTTTAAATAAATATCTCAAAACTAGTGTTGCCAAAACCAAATGAATAAGCAAATCATATAACGGAGCATTTATGTTCTTTAAAATTAACCAGAATAACAACTAATATTACGAACATGATCATAAAAGATTCGCATAGTATACTATCAACCACCTATCCTAACTTATTCCTTGGCTTGAAGAACCTTTTATAAAAAGCCAAGATTGATTAAAGTTTATGACACATGATTTACCTTATAAATACATGAATGTGACTATTTTAGTTCCAAGAAAAGGTTCTTCAAGCTGCAGATCAACTGTCGCCATTTGACTAAAGCTGTGTCAAGATTAATGATTTGAAGAACGTTGAATTCCGTCACCATCATCAACCATCATACAGACGAGTTCCGGAATTGAAAATACTGGATTATTTAAATTGTTTAAATGATAGGGAAGTGAACATTTACAATAATTACAATTAAATAATAAAACTACAGATTTAGGCTAGTTTGGTTAGCTTAGTTCAGGATGCAAACACAATACAGCTCAAATTGAAATAGAGATAATTATTAATTATGTCGTCCGTGAACGACCAACAAGCAATTGTTTCACAATTCACATGATTTCTAGCTACGGAATTGAGCTATGGTATCTAAATCAAGCCCCTCGTGACGGAACTCACATGCACCCGAATGAGTTATCTCTATTCATCAAGGTCAACCATCTTGACCTCTATTCAGACCACGAAAAGTGAGATGGCTCAGCGAGTTACAACTACTGATTATAATTTTCAATCTCTAAGAGTAAAAGAGTTGCATACGATCATGCAAAGTATAATACTATATTTGGAATAAAAACACACATAAAATCTAAAACAAACTTTATAATCTTGAAATATCACAGATAACTAGATAGCATTTAAGTTTGTTTCAAAATAAAAGAAAACTTGTACTAAGTGAAATCATTATTTAAGAATCAATATTTAATATACAACATGTGCAAGGGTATCCAGAGTTAAATGTAGTTTTTTAAGGGAGGGGGGGGGGGGGCACAACCCTAGATTATTATTAGCACCGCGTCTTACTACCCGTTCGGGTTATACGCACTTACGCTAATGTGTAATGGTAGGGTGATTGTGAGATGAAATGAAGGACCTACAGTTTAACGTGGAATCCGAACCACGGTGGAGGACTGGCATTCCCCACATTCACAAGATGTCTTGTCAGAGGTGAAGGAAGGGTTTGGTATTCAGATAAATCTGTGCCGGGACCGAGGATTGAACCCCGGCCGCCAGCACAGAAGTCTGACACCTTA